>JABTXL010008669.1:10779650-10803212 GCA_025134845.1 Neodon shergylaensis
ACCCATACACATTAAAAATAAATTACACCCATACACATTAAAAATAAGTTAATTAGCTGGGTGATGGTGGCGCACGCCTTTAATCCCAGCACTCGGGAGGCAGAGGCAGGCGGATCTCTGTGAGTTCGAGGCCAGCCTGGTCTACAGAGCTAGTTCCAGGACAGGCTCCAAAGCCACAGAGAAACCCTGTCTTGAAAAACCAAAAAAAAAAAAAAGTTAATTAATTAAAAAAAAATCTAGATTCCAATTTCAGAGAAACTTTTGTTGTTGTTGTTGAGACAGGTTCTTACAAGTTCTGGCTGACTGGGAACTTACTACAGGAGACTAGATTTACCCTGAACTCACAGAGATCCACCTGCCTGTGCCTCCCCACTACCAACTTAAAACAATCTTAAATGATCCGGGAGTGGCGGTGCACGCCTTTAATCCCAGCACTTGGGAGGCGGAGGCAGGCAGATCTCTGGGATCTCTGAGTATGAGGCCAGCCTGGTTTTCAGACTGAGTTCCAGGACAGCCAGGGCTACATAGAGAAACCATCTCAAACTTTGGTCCTCTGGAAGGGCAGCAAGTTCTTTTAACTGCTGAGCCACCTCTCCAGCCCATGGTGTTTTTTGTGTTTGTTTGTTTTGTAGTAGTTGTTGTTGTTCGCTTGTTTTTTTGAGGCAGGGTCTAACTATGCACCCCAGGCTGGCCTCAAGCTCACAATCTTCTCAGTTCATGGCTATAGTCACGTGCCAGCATGCTGTCTCTTCTACCACAAATGGAGGTCAGAAGAGGTATTCCTATCAAAGGTAATGAGTTGGCCAAGGGAAAATCAAACATTGAGTCATCCAGGCCCCACATTAAGCCCAAGCCCCTGAGGTGGGTGGGGCAGCACAGTCGGGCTGTATGGGAGAGGTAACCAGGGGAAAAGTCAGCAGTGCACCTGGCAGGGGGCAGCAGCAAGGTGCCGGGCGAGGCCAGGCATAAAGAGAAGCCAAGCTGCAGCAAGCCCAGTGCTGCAGACACAAGGAAGGGACATCTGAATGTCTAAAGCACAACTGTTTGTGGCAAGGCAAGGAGAACCGAATGAGAAGCCACCTGCTAGCATTTTTGATCCTATCTTTAGGGCTCTGGAAGCCTTAAAGTCTAATTACGGGAAACTCCAGCCTGAGCCGAGCAGCCATCACTACCTGTTGGAAACCAGAGAATCTTTTGGTGCTGTGCAGGCAAGCACCTCTGAGCTTCATATTTCAAGTCAGGTGTGGTGGCTCACACCTGTCATACTGACATTTGGGAAGCTGGGATAGAAGGACTGTCCCGGTAGAAGGCCAGACTGAGCTAGAGAACAAGACCCCGTCTCAACAACAGCAGAAACCTTCACCCACTGGGCATAAGGCAGGGTCCTAGGAGTTTGAAAACACAGCCCATCTGCCCTTAAGGTCCACATTTCCCAGACCTACCTGGCGGTGGGGGCACCTGAGGGCCTGTTCAATAGTAGAATCTCCTGGCCAGCAGCTGGGGCATCTGATCACTGGTCGCAGATGGTCTTCGCCTCCATAAGCCCAGGCAGACCTAAGAGTTTGTAAAGCCTTCAGTAAATGCACTTCAGGTCACCAATGACTGCAGCTGGTCCTGCCACAGCTATCCACACTCTCCACACTGGGGTGCCTACACAACACTGGTCCCAGACTCCATACTGTCTAATAATTGCTCCTCAGGCTGGGGTCTGAGTCAGGGTCAGGACTAATGTTCTCCTAGAGGCTCCCAGGGGCAGCCAGGTGGAGGAGTGCGGAGAACCTGCCCTTGTTTGTCTGTCTCATTAGCTACCACTAATTCAGCCACTGTGGCTCATCCAATCAGAGGACGGCCACAGTGCTCCTCACTCCCAAGTGGAGCCTCATCTTACTGCCAACCAGGAGAGGTGCGGAGAGAAGAGAACACCGCCTCAAACCAGCTCACCAATGGTGTATAGAGCGTTCTTCTTTTGGGCAAATCTCAGGAGACTTAGTTAATCTAAGTACAGGTCTCAAGCTACTAAACTAGTGTCCATCCGTCTGTGTGTCTGTCTGGGGACTGGACTTGCATACATGAACTTGCACCTAAACACTGAGCTACAGCATCATCCTTCTTTTCCTTTTATTTATTTAATTTATTTTTTTGTGCTTTGGAGTTGGTGGTAGTTTTGAGACAGGGTCAGTCTCACTATGAAATCCTGACTGGCCAAAATATCACTATATAGACCAGGCTGGCCCCAAACCCAGAGACCCATCTGCCTGCCTCCCGAGTGCTGGGTTAAAGGCAGGTGCCACCACATCTGGCATTCTTTTGTATTTTGAGACAAAGTCTCATGTAGCCTAGGGAGGTCTTGAACTCACTATGTGCCAGAGGTGACCCTGAACTCATCTGGCGTCCACTCCCCACGTGCTGGGAACACAGGCGTGAGCTGCCATGCACGCCCAGTCTCTGCAGTCAGAGAGCCAGCCCAGGCCTCGTGTTCACTAGATGTGCACTCCACCATCCAAGCTACAGCCCCAGCTCCTGTTCTCCTTAGTCATTCTCAAATTCCTAAGCCACGTGGACACCTCAACCTAAGAACAAAGGACCACGTAAAGCACTACAAGTTAGCTTGGTTTTCTGTTTATTTATTTTAATTTTTGAAACCGGCCTAATTGGCTCAGCATTTAAAAATGTTGCTGTCCAGCGCATCCGTAGAGGCCCGGCTTGTGAAGGCTCTTGTGAAGGCTCCGGATCCGTCTGTGAGATGAGCCTGGGGCCATGAGAGGTGACCTGGTGATAATTACCAGCTGCACAGCTGATTAAGTAGCAGAGGAGGTTAGAACTCAGTTCCTGGCCTCCCAAGATAGTTAAGAATGAGTCTGCGGAAGCAAACCCCTAGTGACTTCTTAAAGCAGATCATCGGACGGCCAATTGTGGTGAAGCTCAATTCTGGGGTGGATTATCGAGGGGTCCTGGCCTGCCTGGATGGCTACATGAATATAGCACTGGAGCAGACGGAAGAGTATGTAAATGGGCAGCTGAAGAATAAGTACGGGGATGCGTTCATCCGCGGGAACAATGTGCTGTATATAAGTACACAGAAGCGAAGGATGTGAAGACACCAGGAGCAGCCCTCTTCACACTTGGATGTACTTTATTATGAAGAGCTTGTTTTTTCTGTTCTTTTACAACCCTAATTGCTGCCTGTTTTCATAGTGGTTGGTGTGTTCTGTTTTGTTTTTTAATTAACATTTAAATAAGATGGAAGTGTTACATTACAAATCAAGTCTTAAACGTTTCATGTTCACATTTACTCCTGTCTGTACAGAATATTAAAATGAAAAAAAAAAATAGCAAAAATAAAAAAAAAATGTTGCTGTCCAATCGTGAGGACTGAGTTCAGATCTGAGCACTCACGGTGGCTGGATCATTAATGCCTGTAAGTGCAGGTTCGCGGGTTTGATTCTCTCCTGCCTCCATCTCCATCTACACACATGTGTTCATACATTCACACAGATAACATACACACAGACACACGCACAAGAATAAAATAAATTAGCCAGGCGGTGGTGGTACAGACCTTTAATCCCAGCACTTGGGAGGCAGAGACAGGTGAATCTCTGTAAATTCGAGGCCAGTCTGGTCTACAGAGTGAGTTCCAGGACAGGCTCCAAAGCTACAGAGAAACCCTGTCTCGAAAAAAACCCAAAATAAATAAATAAATAAATAAATAAATAAATGTATGTTTAAAAACGTCAGTAATGCCGGGCGGTGGTGGCGCACGCCTTTAATCCCAGCACTCGGGAGGCAGAGGCAGGCGGATCTCTGTGAGTTCGAGGCCAGCCTGGTCTACAAGAGCTAGTTCCGGGACAGGCTCCAAAGCTACAGAGAAACCCTGTCTTGAAAAACCAAAAAAAAAAAAAAAAAGTCAGTAATATGTGGACATGACGGCACACTCCTGCAACCTAGCACTTTGGTGGTGAAGAAAGAAGATCAGAATTCAAAGTTGCCTTCAGCTACATGTTAGATTTAAGGCCTGGCTCGGTTACATGCACCTGTACCCCCCAAAAACCTCAGTAATGAAAACATCTAATACAATCTTTGGAAGGCAAAAGAGGGCAAATCTTAGGAGCAGAAGCGTGTTACCAGTTTCTTACTGTCCTTTCAGAATAGCCCATGCATCTATGGAGATACGGCAAGGATACCTCCAGAAGGCTATTTTATAACCACAACCAGGAAAACAAAAGCTGGCCTGGCGGCACAAGTAAAAGTGAACAAAGTAAAATGAACAGAGTAGCTACGCTATACAGGTGACCTCTGAAAGCTAAAGGAGCAGCAAACTCTATTCTTATGCTTAGCCATCCATTCATTCCTTCATTCATTCTTTCATTGTGAGCAGGCGCACGTGTATGTGCCCGCGTGTGAGTTCAGTCAAAAGACAACTTGCAGGAGTTGGTTCTCTCCTTCCCAGCAGGATTGAACTTAGGTCGGTAAGTGAGCAGCAAAAGCCCTTCCCACAGCCATCCTATCACTCTGGGAATGGGAAATGTCGCCTGTGGCGGGAATGGAGCACTGCCAGTTTCTGTGACTGTGACTGGCTTTCGTTGCTGTTTTGGGCGCACGCCTTTAATCCCAGCACTCGGGAGGCAGAGGCAGGCGGATCTCTGTGAGTTCGAGACCAGCCTGGTCTACAGAGCTAGTTCCAGGACAGGCTCCAAAGCCACAGAGAAACCCTGTCTCGAAAAAAAACAAAAAAAAGAAACATGGCTCATGGCTTCATGTAGCCCTGGATGGCCTCAAACTCACCACATGGTCAAAGCCGGCCTTGAACTCTAGTATTGGGAGTACAGGTGTACACCACTACGTCTGGGCATTTTGTTTTGTTTATTTGGGTTTGGATCTCACTATGCAGTCCGGGCTGGCTTGAACTTGTGATCTTCCTGCCTCTGCCTCCCAGGCACCAGGATATCACAGGTGTACATCACCCCCCCAGCGAGTTATCTGTTTTCTGATTTGGAGCCCAGTGGAAAAAAAAAGAAAAAACCTGCCCAGGCTCATCTCTGCCACAGGCTTAGAAGTAGTGAGTGGACACCGTGAATGCTCCTGAGTGCCGGGTTGGCTAGGTCGTCAGGTCGTCAGGTCGGGTCGTCAGGTCGTCAGGTCGTCAGATCATCAGGTCGTCAGGTCATCAGGTCGTCGGGTCGTCAGGTCATCAGGTCGTCAGGTCATCAGGTCGTCAGGTCGTCAGGCCGTCAGGCCGTCAGGTCCTCAGGTCGTCAGGTCGTCAGGTCATGGGAACAACTTGTGGGAATCAGTTCTTGCCTTGTATCTTTTTTTGTTTGTTTGTTTGTTTTTGTTTTATCAAGACAAGATGTCTCTGTGTAGCTTTGGAGCCTATCCTGGAACTCACTCTGTAGACCAGGATGTCCTCGAATTCACAGAAAACGGAAGCCTAGAAAGTGGGAATCACTTGTTGCCCATCGTCCAGGAAGCAGCTGTGAATGAGCCGTCTCCAGATTCCCAGGCCAAAGTCGGACCTTTGGAGAAAACTATGGGGCGAAGTGAGAATGGCCTGGGAACCCACCAGATCAGGAGA
Organism: Neodon shergylaensis; assembly: GCA_025134845.1. Taxonomy (NCBI): domain Eukaryota; kingdom Metazoa; phylum Chordata; class Mammalia; order Rodentia; family Cricetidae; genus Neodon; species Neodon shergylaensis. Next base: position 10,785,226 of record JABTXL010008669.1, read on the forward strand.
CCTGGGGATGGAGAGTGAAGGACACCCTATTTTATTTACTTGTGATAGTAGAGACTGGTTTCCTGCATAGGAGCCAAGTGAACTCCATTGAGCTACATCTATTGCCCTTAATTTATTTTCTTTTTAATTAAATAATAGGTTGGAGAGGTTTCATGGCTAAGAGCACTGGCTGCTATCCAGAAGACCTAGGTTCAATTTCCAGCACCCACATGCTGGCCCAGAACTATCTGTAACTCCCATCCCAGGGAGTCTGATGCCCTCTCCTGGCTTCCATAGGTACTGCATCCATGCAGTACACAGACATACATGCAGGCAAAACACTCATACAGAATAAAATAAAGCATAAATTTTAAAAATATATATAAATGAATAAATCAGTGATGACCCAGACAATGCATGTCTGCAATCCTAACTGACGGGTGGGGGGGAAATGACCAGGAGTGCAACATCAACACCATCTTTACATAGCAAGTCTGTAATGAGACCCGTGTCAAAGGAAACAAAGGGCCCAGGGGAAGGGACCTGCACATAGATGCACTGGAAGTGTGGCCTGCAGAAAGAGAAAGAGAAAGAGTACATGGCTGGCATGCTGCAAGCCCAGGCCTTAATTCTGTTGTTGCCTCCAAAAGAAACAGCCATGATTCTGTTACTCAGTTTCCGTCTGGTACTGAGGTGAATGTGAGCAGCTGCAGAGGGGCGGTCAAGACTGGCAGACATGGGGACCATTTGGGCACAGCCTTGTAAACAAAGACCCAGAACTTCACCTCGACGTTTCTCCATCAGTTACTCAAGCGCTGTGCTGGGCATCTGGAAGCATTGGTGAGACTGCTGAAAACACCATAAGCAGCTTTCCCAGAAAATCCTGATTAGACAGAAAAGAGCACTAAAGATTCGCCCTAGTCAAGATTATGCGATAAAGCCGGGCGGTGGTGGCGCACGCCTTTAATCCCAGCACTCGGGAGGCAGAGGCAGGCGGATCTCTGTGAGTTCGAGACCAGCCTGGTCTACAAGAGCTAGTTCCAGGACAGGCTCCAAAACCACAGAGAAACCCTGTCTCGAAAAACAACAACAAAAAAAAAGATTATGAGATAAAATGGCTGTAGGAAGTAGTGCAGAAATGGTTCTTTTTTTTTTTTTCTTCTCAAGACAGGGTTTCTCAGTGTAGCTCTGACTGTACTGGAACTTGTTCTGTAGATTAGGTTGGCCTCAAAATCACAAAGCTCCGCCTGCCTGTGCTCTGCCAGAGCTCCTGAGTGCTGGGATTAAAGGTGCAGGCTCGAAATGGTTCCATCTAACTAAAAGGGTGAGAGAACTCGGGCGTGGCTGACCCACGTGATCCCAGCACTAGGTAGGCCTGGGCAGAAGTTCAAGGTTATGCTTGTCGACTAATGAGTTTAAGGTTAACTAAATACGTAAGACCCAGTCTGGAAAATTCAGGAAAAGCCAGGTGTGGTGGCTCATGCCTTATATCTCAACATCCAGAAAGCAGAGGCAGGTAGACTTCTGTGAGTCAAGGGCCAGCTCCTCTCTATAGGGGGCTACCTTGAGCTGCCTGAGAGGCTGTCTCAAAAAAGAAAAGAATGGGAACTGGGTAGGCAGTCAAGGACCGGAGCTGACCCGCTGACCCTCAGGTCTGTGGAGAGCCTGAGCAGGCTGGTGAGCTTTGTGACCCGGCACTAGGGAGGCGGAGTCAGGTGGGAGGGAGGCGGAGTCAGGTGGATGGGAGGCGGAGTCAGGTGGATGGGAGGCGGAGTCAGGTGGAACCTGAGACTCTGGCAAGCCAGCCTCGTCAAAATGGAGCCCACCAAGTTCCAGCCAAGGTCTTCAAAGAGGTGAACAGTTCCTGAAGAATGACGCCTGGTCTCCAAGCATGCACACACATGAACACATATGAGCCACACAGAAGGGTAAAACCGCGCTGTGGCTCACGCAACCAGGTGGAGGCAGGTTTGAGAAACACTCTAATGCCTTATCACTTTGATGTCTTCTTTCTTTCTTTCTTTCTTTCTTTCTTTCTTTCTTTCTTTCTGTATCTAAATTGCTTCCTTATTTGTACTTAATAGCTTGAGTTTCTTTTGTTTTTATTTTAGTTCTGACTTTCCAAACTGTCAAATGCACACCTGTCCAATTGGTTTAGATACAGTGTGCTGTCATTACTAACTGTGATATTTCCATTTTAAACATTAATTTTGAATTATTTACATATAAGCCTATGGTTTTATGCTATATTGAACATAATGTATGACTGACTCTTACCCACCATTTCAGAATTTTGACTTAGATTTCCATATATCAGAACTGTGTTTCCTTCCTTCCTTCCTTTTTCTTTGGGGAGGGGGTTTCAAGGCAGGGTTTCTCTGTATAGCTTTGGAACTTGTAATGGAACTCACTCTGTAGCCCAGGCTGGCCTCAAACTCAGAGATCTGCCTGCCTCTGCCTCCCAAGTGCTGGGACTAAAAGTGTGCGCCACCACTGCTGGGCCAGGAGATGCTTTTTTTTTTTTTTGGTATTTCGAGACAGGGTTTCTCTGTGTTTTTTTTTTTTTTTTTTTTTGAGACAGGGTTTCTCTGTGGCTTTGGAGCCTGTCCTGGAACTAGCTCTGTAGACCAGGCTGGTCTCAAACTCACAGAGATCCGCCTGTCTCTGCCTCCCGAGTGCTGGGATTAAAGGCGTGCGCCACCATCGCCTGGCAGGAGATGCTTTTAAGAGACAGCTCAGCAGTTAAGAGCACCTGATGCTCTTGTAGAGAACCCCAGTGCAGTTTCCAGCACCCATATGGTACCTAACAACTATACCTCCAGTTCAGGGAATCCACAACTCTCTTCTGACCTCCTTGGGCACTGCATGTGTGTGGGTCACAGACATACATGGAGGCAAAACACTCATACACATACATAATTATTAAAACACTCATACACATTATTAAATTATTAAAACACTCATACACATTATTAAATTATTAAAAACTTTAAAACTGGGCTGGAGAGACGGCTCAGAAGTTAAGAGCATTGGCTGTTCTTCCAGAGGTCCTGAGTTCAGTTGCCAGCAACCACATGGTGACTTACAACCACCTATATAGTGAGATCAAGTACCCCTTTCTGGCGTGCAGGCAGAAAACTATATAACAAAAAAAAAAATTTAAAGTCAGGTGGTGGCGGCGGCATATGCCTTTAATCCCAGCACTTGGGAGGCAGAGGCAGATGGATCTCTGTGACTTCAAGGCCAGCCTGGTCTAAGAGCTAGTTCCAGAACAGCCAAGGCTGTTACACAGAGAATCCCTGTCTTGAAAAAAACAAAAAAAAATTGAAATCATATTTTATGTGGATGAGTGTCTTGCCTGTATGTAGTGTATGCATCGAACCCCCTTGGAGGCCAGAGATGGTGTTGGGGCCTCTGGAACTGGAGCTACTGGGTTGCTAACTGCCATGTGGGTGCTGGAAATCAAACTTGGGTCTTCTGGGAGAGCATATGCTGTTTTGAACGATGGGGTCATCTCTCCAGTCCTATTTTTCTTTTTAATTAAAAAACAAAAGTAGATAGAAAAAAAATAGAAACAAAAAACAAAAAAAGGAGTTCTCTTCTACTGTGGCTTCTAGGGATTAACACAGGTTGCCAGGCTTATATGACAAGTACTTTTACTTGCTGAGCGATCTTTTTATATTTTTCTTTTTTTAGTAAAGGTGCTCCTGTTAAGTTAGACTAGTCTGGAGTTGCCTATGTACTCAGGGTGACCTTAAGCTCCTGATCCTTCTAAGAGCTGCGATTAAAGGCACACCCACTAAGACCGATTGAACTTTCCATTTCTTTTTTTTTTAAATATTTATTTACTTATTTATTGTGTATACAATATTCTGTCTGTGTGTGTGTCTGCAGGCCAGAAGAGGGCACCAGACCTCATTACAGATGGTTGTGAGCCACCATGTGGTTGCCGGGAATTGAACTCAGGACCTTTGGAAGAGCAGGCAATGCTCTTAACCACTGAGCCATCTCTCCAGCCCTGAACTTTCCATTTCTAAATATTGTCTTCAGAGAACATTTTATAAGTGGATCACGGTATGCGAACTTTGAAGTTGTTTTTTTCCACTCAGTATGACGAGGTCCACCCAAGTTGTCACAGATATTACCACTCTCTTCCCGTTCTGGGCTGAGCAGCCCATGTGTGGATGCTGCGGTTTGAACAGACATGTACTAGAGGATATTTGAGTTGTTTCTACTTTGAGCTAGTACAAAAGAAGTCACAGTATATATACATGTCTACCCTGGGTTTCTAAGTCTGAAAGAGCTAAAGAACTTTGTTTAAGTCACAGGTGATGGTTGGCCACGCCCCAAGGCCACAGTCCTCACCCCAAGGCCACAGTCCTCACCTCAGACAAAGGCTGGCTTCACAAGGCTGTTTTTATATTGGAATCCAGAACAAATGATCCACAGAAGGGAGATAGTAAATTCTACTCTGAAGCCTTTGGAAATTTGAAGGCATCCCGTGGAAAATAGCCAGTAGACAGAAACCTTGAGAGGCACTCAAGGGTAAAGCAAAGGAACTGAGAGTAGGTAGGATGGCCCAGTGGGTAAAGGCACTTGCTGTTTACGTCATGTGCCCGGAGAACTGAGTTCAATCCCTGGAAGTGAAAGGAAAGAAAAACTGACTTCACAAAATGTATTTTCTGACCTCCATGTGTAAGCCAGGGCATTTATGCTCCCCCTACACACACACACACACAGAGTCATAATAAATAACAAGAACTTAACTAGCTTGCCTTCTAATTATTTTTTAAATTTAGTTATTTGTTTGCATTTTGTGTGCATTAGTGTTTTGCCTGCATGTATGTCTGTGTGAGAGTATCAGATCCCCTGGAAGTGTAGTTACAGACAGCTGTGAGCTGCCATGTGGGTGCTGGGAATTGAGCCTGGGTTCTTTGTTTCTTGTTTTTGTTGCTTATTTATTATATATATTCACTTTCCAAGAGACAGTGCCAGACCTCACTACAGATGGTTGTGAGCCACCATGTGGTTGCTGGGAATTGAACTCAGGGCCTTTGGTGGCTCTGCCTGCACATATGCCTGCACTCCAGAAGAGGGCATCAGATGGTTGTGGTCTATTATGTGTTGCTGGGAATTGAACTCAGGACCTCTGGAAGAGAAGCCAGTGCTCTTAACCCCTCAGCCATCTCTCCATCCCACTTGAAAGTCTTTTTAAAAAGATATCTTTATTTTATGTGTATGAGTGTCTATCTCATGTATGTATGGACACCATGAGGTGGGAACCCACGGAGATGAGAAGAGGGGATCAGATTCTTTGGAACTGGAGTTACAGATAGTTGTGAGTTCTAGAAACCAAACCTGGGTCCTCTGCAAGAGCAATAAGTACTCTTTTTTGTTTGTTCGAGACAGGGTCTCACTATGCAGATCTGGCTGTCTTAAACTTGCTCTGTAGACCAAGTTGGCCTTGAACTCACAGAGATGCACCTGCCTCTACTGGGGTTAAAGATGTGTGAGACCACACCTGATTTATCACAGAAATTGAAAACTAACTAAGATAAATACTTTATAAAATATACTGTGACCTTTTATAAAAAATATATATTTTTCAAGACAGGGTTTCTCTGTTGCTTTGGCACTCACTCTGTAGACCAGGCTGGCCTCGAACTCAGAGATCTGCCTGTCTCTGCCACCCGGGTGCTGGGATTAAAGGTGTGTGCCACCACCACCAGCATTAAAATATTTTTTTATTTTATGTGTATAAGTGTTTAACCTACACCAGGCGGTGGTGGCGCACGCCTTTAATCCCAGCACTCAGGAGGCAGAGGCAGGCGGATCTCTGTGAGTTCGAGACCAGCTTGGTCTACAGAGCTAGTTCTAGGATGGGCTCCAAGGCCACAGAGAAACCCTGTCTCGAAAAACCAAAAAAAAAAAAGTGTTTAACCTACATGTATGTCTATATACAACATGCTTGCTTGATGCCCACAGAGATTAGAAGAGGGCATTGGATCCCCTTGGAATTGGAGTTGCAATGGTGGTGAGCTGCTCTGTGGGTGCTGGGACCTGAACCGTCCTCTGCAAGAACAGCAAGTATTCTCCAGCATCAAGCCGTCGCTCCAGTTCCACTGTAATCTTTCTTTATAGGCTCCTGTTCTGACAGAACCAAGCCCTGGGGAAGACTGTGGCCCCAAATCAAATAAAAATAATGTCACTTATCCCCAAAGTGCACCTGAGCCAGACAGAAGAGATGACAGCTTCCTTCTCCCTCAATAAAAGACAGTGTTCTATGCCTGGTGCTCGTCTCCCGGGGAATCACAGCCTACACTGAGTCTCTGTGAGCAGACTGTTCAGCTCCCCTGGGCATCTGCTTCTGCGGAGGAATGGTCTGGGACAAGTCTTCCCATGCAGCCTGGGGTAAGAGGTAAGGTATAGTAGGGCAGGGCGTGTCTCTTCCGAGGTACTAACTGGCATCCTGATCGTAAGGCTGGCACATCAATGTCACCTAGACTGAAGGTTTATGCAGCTGGACCTGCGCGAAGACGAGGTCAGGTAAAGGCTGCCAGGCTGATGAGACAAAGCTGGCCTCCGACTAACACACACTGTGCAACAAATAACTTTCTGTATAGGACAACGTTCAGTCTTTGAGACCATTACCATCCAAGCGCAGGGGAGCCAAGACACTACATGATTTTTACAATAGCTTTTGAATGCATCATTAGTTCAAAATAAAACATAAATAAAAAAAGTAAAGAAACCCCTTAACAAAAGGAGGTGGGCAGGGCGGTGGTGGCGCACGTCTTTAATCCCAGCACTTGGGAGGCAGAGGCAGGGGGATCTCTGTGAGTCTGAGGCCAACCTGGTCTACAAGAGCTAGTTCCAGGACAGGCTCCAAAGCTACAGAGGGGCTGGAGAGATGGCTCAGTGGTTAAGAGCATTGCCTGCTCTTCCAAAGGTCCTGAGTTCAATTCCCGGCAACCACATGGTGGCTCACAACCATCTGGAATGAGGTCTGGTGCCCTCTTCTGGCCTGCAGACATATACACAGACAGAATATTGTATACATAATAAATAAATAAATATTTAAAAAAAAAAAGCTACAGAGAAACCCTGTCTCGAAAAACCAAAAAAAAAAAAAAAAAGAAGTGAAGTCAGAGGTTCATACAAGTTCAGGAGGAAGAACCAGCTCCCTTGGTGCCTTAGCCAATGCCTTCAAGCCCCCAGTTCTATGAAACTGCTTTGCTCCAAAGACAGGAACCTTTTGTTTGGCTTTGCTTGTGGATGGAAGAATATCATTACTGGAGGAGTGTTTCAGTAACTTAGGGACATACTCCAAGAACAGCCTAGCCACTGGCCTGTTGCAGCTGTTTCAGCAGAATTACTGGCTTCTTGACGCCACCGCTGCAATCACTTCCCTTTGCAAAGTGGATAAAAACCATACAGCCTAAGTCATCAAACTGAGATCGCCAAATCCTCAGAGCAGAGAGCAAAGGCCACAGTCACCGAGGATCACGTAGGCCAGACCACAGTGACAGCCTAAACACCAAAGGGACAGATGGCCCGTCCTCTCATTGCTAAGCACCCTCCACACAGGGCTTAATGCCTTACTGCAGAACGGGTGAGTGCAGGCTTAACTTGGAAAGGAAAGTCCAAAAATACTGTTGAGAAATTCCTTCATGGCACCCATAGGATCCCTAGGAAGAACATTCTGGGGACTCTACTCAGACATCAACAAAAAAGGTAGTTATTAAAGGCCCCAAGAGCAACAAACCAAAGCCAGGCAGTTCACATTTCACACAGGCAGCATGAGGCTGGTTCAGAAATTTGCTCGGCACTGGCAGAAAGGTATTAACGTTTTCATTTGCTGTGGTCATTAAAAATACCTGGAGCAACAGAAAAAGCATTACAAGGCCTGGCTGCCAAGGAAACCGAGCTTGGCACTGTCCCTGCCACACTGCGGCGATTACACTAACAACCAGAGTCAGTACATTTGGTCATTAGAAAAACAAGACCAGGCATGGTGGTAAACACTTGGAAACCCAGCACTTGGGAGAGGGAGGTAGGAAGCATCAAGGATCAGGATCAGCCTTGGCTACATAGCAAGTTCAGGGCCCAACAGAGCTACATGAGACCTTGCATTTAAAATGAAAACAATCCCCAAAGAATTCCATTTTAGAATTGGGACCAAATTTCTCATAATTTCTTAAATGACTTCTGGCACTTTTAATCACGCATTTGTACAAAATAAAAACATCATCCAACTCAGAAAGTTCTGAAGATGCTGTCTTGTGCAGTATTGAATATTTGAGCTAACTTTATTTATTGAGACAGAGTCTCTACATTACCCTGGCTGTCCTGGAACTTGCTCTGTAGATCCGGCTAGTCTCAAATTCAGAGATCCTCCTTCGTCTGCCTCCCAAGTGCTGCGGTTAAAGGCATGCACCACCACACTGGCTACTTATTTATTTTTGAGACAGGGTCTCACTGTGTATCCCTGGCTGGCCTCCAACTCACTCTGCAGACCAGGCTGGCCGAGACATCATGACATCACAGAGAGTCCACCTGCCTCCATCTCCCAAGCTCTGGTATTAAAGGTGTGTGGCACCACCCCCAGCCTCAGCCTAACTTTAATTCTTAGGAAAGATAAACAAGCACATCATTCTCACTAGTATGCAAATCTACCTGCATTTTAATAAGTGGTAAAAATACATGTAAACCAAAAAATTTTTTAAAATAAACTTCTTAGTAATTTATTGTTAAGCCTGGAGAGATGGCTCAACATTTAAGAACACTTGTTGCTATTCCAGAGGACCCAGGTTCAATTGCTAGGACCCAGGTTCAATTGCTCGCCCCCACATGACAGCTCACAAATCTATAACTCCAGTTCCAAGGGACCCAACACTGCTTCTGACCTCCATGGGCACCAGAAACTCGGTGGTGCCCAAACATACACACAGAAAAAGCACTCGCATACAGAAAATAAATAAATAAATAAATAAATAAATAAGGTGCAGAACTGAGAAAGATACCTGATGTCAATTTAGCCTCCCAATGCACACTCATGAACATGTACAAACACACATATACACACATACACACACACAAGTTTTGCAGCACCAGGGATTGGGGATTGAAACTAAGGCTTTATGCACGCCAAAAAGGCAAACATCTAATAGGTTATATCCCAACCCTATGATATATATCATTGGGGAGCGGGGAGACAAAACAAAAGATAGCTTGAAGCAAGACAACGCCTATGATAGTTTTTCAGACAGATTGTTCCCTGGCTCCACGGACTATCAGGAAACTAGACACTCACTCTCTGTTCCATGGGCTGCCACACCTGTCCTCTAGTAGCACACAGACTATCATGACCTGAGTGAAAACGCTGATTGTGGGGAAAGAACAATAAAATTGTGCAAGAGCTTGTGTAGCTCATAAACACAGTGGATGCAGAAAGGAAATGAAATACGCTTCCTCTAAGGGCTCTGAGTTTCTGAGTCAGAGACAATTAAAAATAAAAACGAATCTGATTCTGTTTGCTTCAAATTTATGGGAGGTTTGAAATCCCCAGGATGGGCAGAGCAAATAACTTGCAATGGCAGTTCTACTGATCTGAAAGCAAAGGGTCATATATACATATACATAAACACAATCACATATATATATGTGTGTGTGTGTGTGTGTGTATATATATATATATATTCCTAGCACCTGATCAAAAATCTAAGTGTTATGGTGTGTGTATGTATGTGTGTGTGTGTTATTGTGCATGTGTATCCATGCATGTGGTGGCCAGAGGTCAACATGGAGTCTACTTTCTGGGAATCCAAACTCAACTTCTCATTCTTTCACAGCAAGTCCTCTACTGTCCAAGGCCCCTTTTCTTCTCTGCACAGGCTGGCTTGGAACTTACCCTGAATTCCTCATCTTTTTGCCTCTACCTCCCAGGTGCTGGAATTACAGGCCCACACCACCATGGCAAACTCATTCTTTTAAGCAAAAGTTCTATGAATAAAGGAGGTTAGCCAAAAAGATCTAGCATTCAAAATTAAGCATTTTGATCTAAAACACAGTTTATACATATATGTTTGGTTACCACATTTGTGCCTGGTGCCCACAGAAATCAGAAAAGAGTATTAGATCCCCTGTAACTGGAGTTACAGATGGCTATGAGCTGCCACACAGTGGCCGGGAATCGAACTGGCTCCTTTCAAGAGCAGCCTGTGCTCTTAACTGCTGAGCCATCTAACCCATGAGCCATTATCTCCAGCTGTTTTGAGGCAGGGTTTCTCTGTGCTGCTCTGGCTGTCCCAGAACTCGCTCTGTAGACCAGGCTGGCACTGAACTCAGATATTCAGCTGCCTCTGCCTCCCGAGGGCTGAGTGCTGGGATTAAAGATGTGTGCACCACTGCCTGACTCCACTTTCTGTCTTGTCATGTGTTCAGCTTGTGTCCTTCTTGGGAACTTCCTGATACTCATTATCTAACTATTCTCTCTCTCTCTCTCACTCACACACACACACACACACACACACACACACACACACACACACACACACGAGAGAGAGAGAGAGAGAAAACCTTAATCTACCCCTTCATTCATTTGTCAAGTCTCAGCTTGAGAAGCATAAAGTCCTAGAAAAGTTCAGTTTGTTAGAAAAGTTTGGTTTGACCCTTGTTAATCTCTTCTTGCCCCAGAAACTCAGTATAGTTCTTTTATAACTTGTGTGTGTGGTACATCTCCAACTCAAAGCATTCTATGTGTGCTCATCTTCTGCCAGATCAATTTTATGACACTGTCCCATAAACCACACACAGTGAACACTCAAATATAACTGAAATGGGCACAAGTTGTTTTTGTTTGTTTTTGTTTTTCAAGACAGGGTTTCTCTGTGTGGTTTTGGAACCTGTCCTAGAAATCACTCTGTAAACCAGGTTGGCCTCGAACTTACAGAGATCCACCTACCTCTGCCTCCCCAGTGCTGGGATTAAAGAAAGGCGTGTGCCCCCACTGCCCCCGGCTTGGGCCAATTTTTTTCATCCCTGAGACAGGGTTTCTCTGTCTGTAACCTTGGAGCCTGTCCTGGAACTAGCTCTTGTAGACCAGGCTGGCCTCGAACTCACAGAGATCTGCCTGCCTCTGCCTCCCTAGTGCTGGGATTAAAGGAGTGAGCCACCACCACCCAGCTCGGCACAAGATTTTAAGGAGCATGTCTCTGGACAAAAAGATGAGTATGATAACTCGGTCTCCTTGTTCCAGATCCTAAGTTTATTCCTGACCTACCATCACCAACCAATCTTACAGCAAGAGTGAGCAAAAGCTTGTCCCTAAAAAAATATATATATATTGGGCTGGAGAGATGGCTCAGTGGTTAAGAGTACTGCCTGCTCTTCCAAAAGTCCCGAGTTCAATTCCCAGCAACCACATGGTGGCTCACAACCATCTGTAATGAGGTTTGGTGCCCTCTTCTGGCCTGTAGGCATACAAGCAGACAGAATACTGTATACATAATAATAAACAAATATTTAAAAAATATATATATTTACATATACGGGCATGACTGTACATCAGTAATTAAAGGACTCAGGAGGCTAAAGCAGGGCATCACAGTGAGCTGAAATTCAGCCTGGGCTATATAACAAGATCCTGTCTTAAAAAATCAAGAACAAAATCAGGCAGTGGTGGCAAATGCCTTTAATCTCAGCATTCAGGAGGCAGAGGCAGGAGGATCTCTGAGTTCAAAGCCAGCTTGGTCTACAAGAGCTAGTTCCAGGACAGCTAGGGCTGTTCCACAGAGAAACCCTGTCTCAAACAAACAAATAAAACACAAGAATAAGGTGGGCATGGTCCCGAATACCTTTAATCCCAGCAGTTGGGAGGCAGGAGCAGGTGGATTTGAGTTCAAGGCTGGCCTCAAACTCAGAGAGTTCTAGAGCAGGCAAGGCTACATAGAGAAACCTGCCTCAAAACCACCCACCACCCCCCAAAAAAGAACAAAAGAAAGTCTTTTACACTGCATGGCCTGCACCACCTCCAAGACTTGTCCCTGTAGTCTAACTGGGTTCAAATATGAGATGTTTGAGACAGACGCCCACAACAACCAACCAGACAGCACCGGGTTTTCCAGCTGAGCCAAGCAGATGTGAGACAAAGATAGTTATAGTGTTCTGTTGTTTACAGCGAACACTACTGACTCTCTCCACAAAGCAGAATCTCAACACAAAGAACAGAGGCACAATAATTTCTCAAAGCGGAACAAATATTAAGGTCATGGTTCCCTGACTAAGACAAAAACTATCACAGTGCACACAGACCATATTCAGCTCAGAAGAAAATGGTCTCAGATAAGTCTTATAGATTAGCCCAAGTATCATAGTGAACAGAGACCATATTCAGCTCAGAAGGAAACCGGTCTCAGGTAAGTCTTATAGATTAGCCCAAGGGATAAACTTTTTTTTCCTGAAGTCTAGATTAGACTTATTTCCTGCAATTCCCCTATGAATCCGTATTATTCCTTTTCACCCCTATATTTAGTAGGGGACTATTAAGGTAAATTATAGCTTTAATTTGCATCAATTTACTTGAAGTTTTGCATCAATTCTTATTGCTATTTTTTTTTAAATTTATTTACTATGTATGCAATATTCTGTCTGTGTGTATGTCTGCAGGCCAGAAGAAGGCACCAGACCTCATTACAGATGGTTGTGAGCCACCATGTGGTTGCTGGGAATTGAACTCAGGACCTCTGGAAGAGCAGGCAATGCTCTTAACCACTGAGCCATCTCTCCAGCCCCTCTTATTGCTATTTTTGTCGTTGTCTGTTTCTATATTTTTTTTTATTTTTGTTTGTTTTTTACACGGGGTCTTATTACCCAGGCTGGCCTTCAACGTGCTGATCTTGAACTTCTGATTCCTGTGCCTGTGACTCTCAAATACTAAGATTGCAGGCTTGTGCCACCATGCCTGACTGCCACATCATTTTTTTTTTTTTTTTGGTTTTTCGAGACAGGGTTTCTCTGTGGTTTTGGAGCCTGTCCTGGAACTAGCTCTGTAGACCAGGCTGGTCTCGAACTCACAGAGATCCGCCTGCCTCTGCCTCCCGAGTGCTGGGATTAAAGGCGTGTGCCACCGCCGCCCGGCTGCCACATCATTTTTTAAAAAGACTTTCTTAATGGACACATCTATACATTCACAGACAAATAAAGAACACCAGCTCTGTGAATCAACTACCAAGACTGAGTGAGGTCAACAGAAAACCAACTGTTTTCACCAATGAACTCACACACGTTTCCTGCATGCTCAACCTATGATCATTCTAAAACGTATTCCACTTCAGAGATAAATCACATGAGTAGTCAGCACCTACTTTCTGATTATTTAGTTACGAGTCAGCATTTTTGTGCATGTTATAGTCTAAAAACCTAAGCTCCGTGAAGGCGCTTACAAATGAGATTGGGAGCGCATCACACCAAGAGCGTGGGTTTCAAGATCAATTTTGAGTGAGATGCGTGGTAAACTTCGGGACACTTAAGAAACCCTGTAGATCCTAACTCACCTATCTTGTCGATCTAGCCCCTCCTTTTTATATTTTTCATTTCATTTTATTTTATTTAATGAGTGCGTATATGTGTATGGGCACATGCATGCCATTGACAGCATTTGTGGGAGTCAGAGGACAACTTGCAGGAGCTGGTTCTCTCCTTATACCATGTGAGACCCAGGAATCCAACTCAGATCAGCAGACTTGGTGGTAGGTGTCTTTACAGGTTGAGCCATCTCAACAGCCCCAGGTCCTCCTCATGGCGACCACTTAGGTTGTATTTTAAAACTTCTCACAGTGATTTCTGGAGCCCTCTCAGATGTTCCAAAAATATCTCCTGGTCGTGTTACGAGTCTAGAATGAGTCATGACCACTTCAGAACAAAGTCAAAACCTTGGTTAACCCCAGGTCCTTCCATCCCTGGCTCCTGTCTGCCTGCCCACCCTTCCCATGCCTCACAGCCACTATCTGTCCCCATCACACTGTTGTTCTGCACTTGCCCCTGTATCTGCCCCTCTTCCTCTACCTGCTCCTACAATGCAAGTAGAACACAGATGTGCCAAAAACCCACCGGGACACTTCCCGTGATGCTTTATACCACGGTGGCTTAGGATTCCCCTCTGGGTTCTCCTGACAGAGACTTCCAGAAATTTAACACACACTTATTGTTACTGCTCGCCCTGTCCAAGGACAAAGCAGAGTGGTGGCCGGCAGAAAATACACATAAGCGTGCACATGTCTGAATGAATGTCTAATCTTTAATATGACCATCAGCCTCTCTTGGGAGAGTCATTTACTAACACGTGAGTTCATTAGCCATTAAAAAAAAAAGAAAGAAATCTATAGCTTGCAGGATCAGGTGACTTTAAATGCCAACTGTAAACACAGGACATCAATCAGCTGTGACAATACTTGTGCCTTTTTTCTTTTCTTTTTTCTTTTTCTTTGGTTTTTCGAGACAGAGTTTCTCTGTGTAGCTTTTGGTTCCTGTCCTGGAACTCACTCTGTAGTGGTCTGGCCTGGAACTCACAGACATCCGCCTGCCCCTGTCCCCTGAGTGCTGGAATTAAAGGTGTGCGCCAATACCACCTGGCCCTGTGCCTTCTTTTTAGTACTGTGACCGTATTTTTCCCTAGCTAAGTCCACCTCAATGGTTTTGTTTGTTTGTTTGTTTTTTATTTTTTGAGACAGGGTTTCTCTGTGTATCTCTGGCTGTCCTGGAACTTGCTCTGCAGACCAGGCTGGCCTCAAACTCACAGAGATCCTCCTATCTCTGCATCCTGAGTGCTGCGATTAAAGGCATGCACCACCACAGCCAGCTGACGGCCTCAATTTTCTACAGGGAAATCTGCTTTCCCAAGTGCTCAACATCATCCTGGTGACTGAACACTTCTCTTCTCTCGGAAAAGCCCCGTCCCAAGACCAACTGTCTAGTCAGTCATTCTCACATGAAAGCCGTGTGAATGTTAGGTGTGGAACTCCAGCTTTAATTAGAGGAATGAGTAGGCGCTCTCTTCCCACGGGTGTGGTTAGCAGCATGGTTTTAAAATACAATCACAAGGGGCTAGAGAGTTGGCTCAGAAGTTAAGAGCATTTGCTGTTCTTGCAGAAGATCCAGGATCAACCCCAGCACCCACATGGTAGTTCACAAACATCTGTAACTTCTGGAGAATCCAGTGACCTCTTTGGACCTCCACAGGCACCAAACATGATCACAGTGCACAAACATACACACAGTTCCAGCACCGGAGGACTGGAGAAGATGATCCCTGGAGCCCCTACTCCTACAAGTTGTCTTCTCTGACACACACACACCTGCACCCACACTTGCACACACACACACACACACACACACACATTTCACAAACTCTTTGCTGTACCTATTCCCAGAATGTGGAGGGGGTGTTAGACTTCAAAACTGGGTCACAAAAAGTATAGTAGTTCCTATCACCCCCCCCCTTATTTCCCTTATGAGGGAAGACAGCTACCAATAGAAAACAGGAAAGATTCCAGGGGCATCGAGGACACTAGCCACTGGCCTTTAGAGTCAGTTGTCTTGGATTTAGATCCCCTCAACCTAGTGAGAGCCATCGGGCCATCATCACCTACGTCTGATTCCCAACCCACAGAAAGTGCTGACTCGTAAATGTTGTTTTATTTTGTGCATTTAGTTGGACAAGACCTCATGTTGTAGCCTAGGCTGACCTCAAACTCAGAATTCTTAGGTCTCAGCCTCAACTTCCGGATTTGAGGTATGCACCACCACACCTAGCATAAAGATTGTTTTAATCCATTAAATTTTGTGTTTCTTTGTTACAAAGCAATTGATAAGCAGCACAAGGAGGCAAAATTGGAAGGGGGAGTGAGAAAAATGCCAGTATGGAAGAAACAACAGCCCAGCACCCGAAAGGCTGAAGCAGGAACACTGCTTCCAGTTCAAGGCAGCAGGAGGAGGCGGTGATCAGATTAAAGAAACAAGCAGCAGGGAGAACAGTGAGGGTGAAGAATGAAGACATCCCCATCACCACCCATGACGTTACCCACCCCACTGCCTTGGCCCTGAACTTGAAGAATATAAACTGATTCTCACTAATGCCCTGGTGAGAGCGACAGAATTTAAGGAACTGCACGAGACTAGCAGATGTCCTCCTGAGCCCAGGGTCTCTCAGGTAGGTCACTCCCTGTCGCTCTGGGTCAGCATTGCGCCCTCCTGGGAACACACACGGGTGAACACAGATTTGTTTCGGCGAGTTCGGCGCGCCCGGAGGTGCCAGGCCCCTTGTATGACCCTGCTACTCTGGGAGCTCAGGCGGGGCCGACCCGAGCTGTGCGCCACTCTCCAGGTGGCCGGACCGGCTCCAGGCCCCCACTAGCTCCTGGCGATCGAACGCAGCCGGCTTCGGCCCGAAAGAGGTCGCGCGTGAGAGTTACCTAGTTGGCTCTCGATCCGCTCTCGGACGCGTCCGGGAGATCCTGCTCCTCAGCAAGTGGTCCTGGACTGCCAAAGCTGGCTCAACTGCGGTCCCTGGAGTCCGGGATCCACACTCCAAGCAGCCGGGGTGGAGAGTACTGGAGCAGAAGGACGGACTGCGTCGGACAGCGGAGCCCTTCCCCTGCCGGCCCGGGTCCGCCCCGGCCTGGAGGGCAGCGTGCCACGCCCCCACAGGGCCCGCCCCAGACCTGCCCTGCAGCAAGCCCCGCCCCAAAGAGGCTATGGTTTCCTCCTTAGTTCCGCCCACCAGCGCTGTGCGTCACTTCCTGTCGGCGGAAGGGGCGTACCAGCGTGACCTAGACAAGCTACCTGAGTTAATTGCTTAGCAACGTGAATGTGGCGTCCGGTGTTGCTCTTTTCCAGCAAAGAGCCGACTAGGGCTGGAGCCGAGCATTTTGACATGGTACTGCTATGATAGTTTGGGTCTCATGTTGCAATACTAACCCCAGAAAACTGTGAAGGGAGACATTGGTCACCAGACCAGCAGGAGACCCTCTCTAAGGGTTCTTTTTTCTAGACTGCAAATCATTCCGTGCACCTACTGTCCGCGGCATTTTCTTCCCTCTACGCACAGGCATGCACACCCAGAAACGGAGAGGTCAAAGAACAACTCTGCAGTTGGTTCTCTTCTTCCACCTTTATGTGGGTTCCTGGGATCAAACGAAGGTTACAAGGCTTGCACAATTGCTTAGCAAGGACCTTTACCCACTGAGTCTTCTTATCTCTATTGTTTTTGCGATAGGGTCTAATATAGCTCAGACTGGCCTTGAACTTGAAATCCTTATTCTGAAATATACTTCCTGCCATCACAGGCATGTGACATTACACTATTACACTGGTTTTATGCAATGCTATTGTTAATCTAACTCAGGGCTTTGTTCTTGGTAGGTAATGCAATTCAGGTACATCTCTAACTTCCTTTTTGTTTGTTTCTTTTTTTCTTTTTCTTTCTTTTTTCTTTTTGAAGGTGGAGTTGTCATTTACCCCGGGTGGCCTTGCATTTTTGCTTATTTATTTATTTTGGTTGTGTTTTTCAAGGCAAGTTTCTCTGTGTAGCCCTGGCTGCCCTGGAACTTGCTTTGTGGACTAGGCTGGCCTCAAACTTAGAGATCTGCCTACCTCTGCCTCCTGAATGCTGGAATTAAAGGTGTGTGTCACCACTGCCCAGCTGCCTTGTCCTAGTGCATGTTAGGTAAACATTCTATCACTGAGCAATATCCCCAGCCCCCAATGCATTTAAAGTTGTTAATCTACTCATTGCTGATGGTGCAGCCTCACTCCTATGGTAGATGTTTGGATGGGGGAGAGCTGTCCTGCCAGATTTTGTTCCTCCTGGGATCTCGTCTATGAAAGGGTTAGGATAATGATCAATATGTGCCTTCAGTTAAAGTAAAGGAGACAGACAGACACAAAATGAAGGCAGAAATACTAGGCTCTTAGCCTATTTTCTTTTCTTTTTTTTTTTTTTTTTTTTTTTT
>JABTXL010008669.1:10803312-10827221 GCA_025134845.1 Neodon shergylaensis
TTTTTTTTTTTTTTTTTTTTTTCGAGACAGGGTTTCTCTGTGGTTTTGGAGTCTGTCCTGGAACTAGCTCTTGTAGACCAGGCTGGTCTCGAACTCACAGAGATCCGCCTGCCTCTGCCTCCCGAGTGCTGGGATTAAAGGCGTGTGCCACCATCGCCCGCCTTTTTTTTGTTTTTTCGAGACAGGGTTTCTCTGTGGCTTTGGAGCCTGTCCTGGAACTAACTCTGTAGACCAGGCTGGTCTCGAACTCACAGAGATCCGCCTGCCTCTGCCTCCCAAGTGCTGGGATTAAAGGCATGCGCTACCATTGCCGGGCTTTCTTAGCCTATGTTCATTTACCCTGTGGGCCCAAGTGAGGAATCAAAACATTTATTTTATTTTTTTAAAGATTTATTTATTTATTATGTATACAACATTCCTTCCCTGTATGCTTGCATGCCAGAAGAGGACACCATATCTCATTATAGATGGCTGTGAGCCACCATGTGGTTGCTGGGAATTGAACTCAGGACCTCTGGAAGAGCAGTCAGTGTTCTTAACCTCTGAGCCATCTCTCCAGCCCCCGAGTCAAAACATTTTAACAAAAACAGCTGATATGGGCTTGTTGTAGTATGTCTCTATGTGCCACTGCCCCTAAATATCTTGTTGCTCAAATTTGTCAAAAAATTTGTTGTTTGATTTTATTTTTATTTTTTATGGTTTATTTTAACTTTATTTTATGTGCATTGGTGTGAAGGTATCAGATCCCCTGCAACTGAATCTTCAGACAGTTGTGAGCTGCCATGTGGGTGCTGGGAATTGAACCCGGGTCCTGTGGAAGAGCAGTCAGTGCTCTTAACCACTGAGCTATCTCTCCAGCCCCTTTATTTTTATTTTTGAAATATTTTATTTTTAGTTATGGGTATGTCAGGGGAGAGAATATGTGTGTCACTGCATGTGCTTCCAAGGCCAGATGAGGGTGTCAAATTTCCTGGAGCTAGGGTTTCAGGAAGTTGTGGACTGCTGGACGTGAGTGCTAGGAACCAGACTCTGGCCCTTTGCAGGAACAGTGTGCTCTCCTTACTACAGAACCACATCTTCAGCCTCTTGTTTGGTTTTGACACTTACCGGTAATTTGCCAACACAAAGACATAGCTCTTGCCTAGAAAGGGATAAGAGATTTTTTGTTCTCGAGTCAAATATGCAAGTGCCCATGGCACAAGAATATAGAATCAGGTCCGCCCCTTGTCTTAGTTAGGGTTTTGTTGCTGTGAAGAGATCCATGAACACAGCAACTTTTTATAAAGGAAAACATTTTATTGGGGCTGTATGAGAGCCAAAATTACATTTTAAGTTTTAATTAGTAATGCCTTAGAGATCCATGAAACAACAACAAAAAATTGCTTCTGACCTGCAAGCCCCTTGCCCCAGGACAGTCCCTGAAATGCTGGAAGCTATTGTTTATGGGAGATAATGAACCACCTGTTTTCACTCCCTTGGTTTGACCATTCTGCACCAAATGTGCTGGATCACAGGTGGGCAGGAGGTTCAGAGGCAGAAATATGCCAAGATGTATGCTTGCCCCTGGTTGCATGTAGGCTGGAGGAGATAAGTCAAGATGTATGCTTGTTCCTGATTGGACCTGATGGGAAATACTCAAGCTGCTGCAAAACCTGATTGGGGCCATCTGCTGGACACCCAAAGATGGACCTGGCCAGAATCCATACATCTGGCCAGTATTTCATTAAAACTTGCTTCAGATTGTTGGGCCAAAAGTATCTCAGGGCCTGTACCTCAAGGCCTATAGGACAGAGAAAAGCCTGGCTCGAGTTTGAGGGAAGTGAGTGAGGATGAGACAGCAAAATCTAGGTAGATGCCCCTCACCTAGAGGAAGGGCTTGACTGTCTTTCATTGGCTGGAGGTACACCCACATCACACGATGTCACTTAAGCTATATAAGCTAACGCTCACAGTAATAAACTTAGTTTCTGCTTTGACTTGACTCCCTATCATGTCTGATTGTCCTGTGTCGTGGGGCCATGGAATGGTACTCACCTTTCCCTGGGGAATAAGGAGGCTAAGGAGGCCTGGCACAAATTTGGCTTTAAATTGTGGTAGTGGTCTTATTCTCGACCAGTGGGATTAACACCTGGCTCACAGTTCAGAGGTTTAGTCCCTTATCATCATGGTGGGGAGCATGGCGGCTTGCAGGGTGGCATGCAGGCTGACATTATGCCAAAGGTAGCTGAGACTTCTACATCTGGATTGGCAGGCAACAGGAAGAGCAAGTAAGACACTGTCCTGGCTTGAGCATCTGAGATCTCAAAACCTGACCCAGTGACAGACTTTCTCCAACACCTCACCTACACCAACAAGGTCACATCTCCTAATGGTATTGTTGTTCTTTTTTAAAAAATGCTGCAAGATCCCCGCGGCAGTAGGCAGCAGAAATGCTGTAGGTCCCAAATGGTGGTAGTGGACCATGTGGTGGCAGGCAGCGGGCTCTGGGAGCAGCTAGTCCCAGGCAGAAATGGCTGCCGGTCCCAGAGCGGTGGTCTCAGAGCAGTGGTGGTGAGCCATGTGGCAGCAGGCAGTGGGCCCCAGGCAGAGACGGCTGCTGGTCCCTGAGCAATGGCTTGTCCCAGGCAGGGAGACACATGGCGGGCGGGTCAGAAGACAGAAACATGGATAGACAAGACATGCAGGGTGAGGTTGAATGTTTATTCAGGGGGTTATGGAAGAGGAAGGGTGAAGGGGGAAACAGAGAGAGAGAGAGAGAGAGAGAGGGAGAGAGAGAGAGAGAGAGAGAGAAGAGGAGAAAGAGACAGAGAAAGGGGGAAGCAGAGAAGTGGGGAGAGAGGCAGAAGCGAAGCTGCCTCTCTGAGGGGAAGATGGAAAAGAAGGAGCGAGCTCAGGCCGGAAGCTGAAGATCAGCCTGCCTCAGTGGATGGGGGAGGGAGTGGGCGTGGCTTGTCTCTTAAAGGGACCAAAACCATAACAGGTACCACTTCCCATGAGCCTATGGGGCGCCATTTTCTTTCAAACCGTCATGTCTCAACATTCCTGCTGAATACCGTGCCCCAATCTGGGAAAGATTTTATGAAGTTTTAATTTGTATTCTTTTTCTTTTCGGACAGGTTTTCTCTACATAACTGCATCTGTACTGGAAGTCACTCTGTAGACCAGGCTGGCCTTGAGTACACAGATGTAGTTGGAATTGTCTTTGGGCCGCCAACCAGCTCCCAAATAAAGACATGGAGACTTATTATTAATTATGAGTATTTGGACTTAGCTTAGACTTGTCCCACTAGCTCTTTTAACTAATTTTACCTGTTTCTATTCATCTACATTTTGTCTCAGAGCTTTTTTTTTTTAATTTATTTATTATGTATACAACATTCTGCTTTACACACACCAGAAGAGGGCACCAGACCTCATTACAGATGGTTGTGAGCCACCATGTGGTTGCTGGGAATTGAACTCAGGACCTCTGGAAGAGCAGTCAGTGCTCTTAACCTCTGAGCCATCTCTCCAGCCCCAGAGCTTTTTTTTTTTAAATCTTTCTTTATGGGGGAGGGGGAGAGGAGTATGAAGAGGGGGAGAGGAGTGAGAAGAGGGGGAGGGGAGTGGGGGAGGGGGAGAGGTGTGGGAGGAGGGGGAGGGAAATGGGGAGGAGGCGGAAATTTTTTTCAACAAACAAATAAATAAATAAATAAAAATAAAATAAAAAAGAAAGAAAAGAATCTTTCTTTCATTCTCTGTGTCCTTTATAGGTCATGATAATTTGGCTTTAGATCAGCAACATTCTAACACTCCATCTTCCTTCCTTCCTTCTCTTTCTTTCTAGACAAGGGTTCATAATAGTCCAGGCTGTCCTTGAACTATGTAGTTGAAGATGAACTTGAACTTTTGATCCTCCTGCCCCTACCTTCCAATTGCTGTAATAACATGTGAACACCACTATGTCCGGTTTTATGCTGTGCAGAGGGTAGAACCCAGGGCACACTAGGCAAGCACGCTGTCAGCCAAGCCACATCCTCAGTCCCTCCCCTTTTTCCTTTTATACAGTCATAACCAGTAAATTGGCCTTGGAGAATCTTTAGCATAGGTGTGGGCTTTTCTGGAAACTTGAATTCACATCATCTATCACCTAGTGTAAGATCAGACTGGGACATTATGATTGATGGACCAGAGCAAAGACTGGTTAATCAGCCACACCTTTGGAGAAAAAAAAAAGTTCAATGAGAGACAAGAGACGAAACAACAGTATCAGAATAGAGCCATTTGTGTCATCCCTCTCAAAAGCAAGTGAGCAGAGCCAAGGGAAATCATTAACAAGGGAGATGTAGGTTGGAGAAATGGCTCGGGGGTTAAGAGCACTTGCTGTTCCTGCACAGGATTCAGATTTAGTCTCCAGTACCCACATGGAAGCTCACAAACATTTAAACTCCAGTTCCATGGGAATTGGAATATATAATAATACAAATATTGTACTATTGCGAGTCTTTGTGAAGTGTAAACTCCAACCACATAAATATTCAGAGAAAGAGAGAACTCTTTAATACAGATATGGGCTAGTTCCTCAAAAAGGTCTAGTTTCAGCCGGGCAGTGGTGGCTCACGCCTGTAATCCCAGCACTCGGGAGGCAGAGGCAGGCGGATCTCTGTGAGTTCAAGACCAGCCTGGTCTACAAGAGCTAGTTCCAGGACAGGCTCCAAAGCCACAGAGAAACCCTGTCTCGAAAAACCAAAGGAAAAAAAAAAGGTCTAGTCTCATGCTGGAAAATTTTACAGTTTATATAGGGTAAGCAGCATTGTCACAAATTTGTCTACCATCCTAGGGTGGGTGGTCTTTTCATCCTTGTCTCAAAAGAAATCCTTAGCTTAAACTTTATGGATCCAAAGAGAAACCCTGTGTCTAAAAACCAAAAAGGGAAAGGAAGGAAGGAAGAAAGGAAGGAAGGAAGGAAGAAAGAAAGACAGACAGACAATAGAATTTGATGTTCTAGGGATCAGGGTTGGAGTTTTAATTTAGCCTCTAGGACAATTTGTGACCGCCCCACCTAGCGACTCTGGTTTTTCCAAACTACATTTCCCGGCAGGCCCTCCAACGACGTTGACGAACTTCCTCCCAGCAGTCCCCGCGGCGGGAGAGCGCCGAGCGGGCTTCAGGCCGACTGGACCATCTTTCGCTGCCGCTGTTCCCGCTGCTGCTGTTGAGTTGTGAGGAGCTTCGCGGCCGTCCCCACTGGCCACCATGTCCGCCCAAGCGCAGATGCGGGCCCTGCTGGACCAGCTCATGGGCACGGCTCGGGACGGTGAGTCTGAGCGGCCGTCCAGGCGCTGGGCGGGGGCGGGAGTAAGGCGAGGCCGCCTGGCATCCTGAGGCGAGGGCCGTGACAGTGTGCGCCTGCGCGGGGCGCCATTCCTCTACCCCCCCCTCCCCGCTCGCCGACCCCAGGCGCTGGGCCTTTGTCTGATCCGCTTGGCTTGCGAGGCTGCTGCGGCCGCCGTGTCCTTCTCGTCCGGGCGGCCTCCTTTCTGAGAGTCCGATCCGACGGTGGGGCTCTGTCCCCCTCCCATTTTCCGTCATGCGAATTCCTCTTGGTCGGCACCGCGGTTCGGCGCCGCCCGGCGTACTGGAGCGTCGGCGGAGGGCTGGAACCAGCGCGGCTCCCGGGCGCTGGCTGCCGTGTGGCAGAATTCCTCTGATACTCCTCGGAGGAGAGGCGACCCCCGAGGAGCTGGACGGGTTTCGAAAACCCCGGGCGTTCCTGCTCCGTACGGTCACAAGGGGAGCCGTAAATAAGCATTTCTAACGTGGGTTCCTCCGTGCACTTTCCTAGTCTTCCCACCCCTCACTCCCCAGCCTTCCGGACTAGCCCTGGTTTAGTCAGCTCTTGGCATTCTTTAGGTAGGTGTGTAGGGAGGCGTGCAAGATCATGGTGGTGTCTCAGGAGAAAGCAGTTGCATCCCAGCAAAGCTAGATCCTTGCTGTGGTTGGTTTTTTCATTTTTACTAAAGTAATGAAGTTGTAATTTCACACTGGCACATTTCGCAGGGCTGTGCAGATTCTTTGCACCTTATTTCATAGGTCAATAAGTGCTTTTAGCTTTCTTTGTATGTTGAGTTGCTTTTGAATTGCTTCCCATATTTTTATTTCATACAAACTGAACAATTGTGGCCCCTCTATTTTATTTATAAAGGTTCAGTGTATCTTTGCCTGCCTACATCAATCTGCAAGGGAGTTGCAGAAAAGCCTCATGTTCATCGAGCCGTGAGTCACAACCAATTTCTAAGCTGTTATAACAAAAAAGTGTTTGCTTTTTTTCCACAAGTAACTTTAAAAGTGTAGTTTAGAAAGAAAACATTTTCAGTAAAAAGACACTACATTAATCCTGGATGCTTGCAAATCCTGAAATATATTCCTCCTTGACTATTGCACAGCACTGTGTCCTCTACACAGATTAGCCTTAAAATTTGTCACATACCACTTTGCCTTTACTTTTATGTATCATTCCCCCTGACTTCCTTACTGCAGGTGTGGGCAAGAAAACTTTTCCTTTAAAACTTTTCAACAGCGGGCATAAAATTCTGCAGCTGAGTTCTTGAAGAATGCAGATGGGTACAGTATGTGTTGGAGTTCACAGTGTGTATTGACTAACCTGATTCCTTTTTGCTTTCTTTGGTACTGTCTTGTTAAAAGTGACTCCCAGGTGCCAACTTCCCTTTGTAAGGGTGGGGATGAAAGGGGCATAACAAGAAAAGGTCTAGAGATATTTAAGAGTCAGTGATAGAGCTTGAAAACTTCCTCCTTCCTCTTGGCAGTTTTCTATAATAAAACACTGCCTGTTTGACTGCAACAAAAAGATTAATAAATAGCTTTGGTTGGTGGGAATTGCCAGCTCTAAGTCATATGTGGTAGATTACCTGCTTCTTAGTTCTCATGCCCACACTGATTTGGGCTGATTTTTTTTGGTACTCACTCTTATTTCTGAGTCCTTGACTTAATGATGGAGTTAGATGTGATTAAGTGTGCGTTTTCATAAAATACTTAGCTTGAAAAAAATCTGCATTCCATTCCAATTGTCAACATCTTTAGATCAGTTTCTTAGTGTGTGTGATGGGGAGAATACAGAAATACTAGTCTGCAAATCATCCGAGTGTATTGTTTTGCCAGATAGTCTTGTGTAGTTAGTGAGATACTACTTTATTTAAAACCACAAATGAATTTCAGGAGATGAAACCAGACAGAGGGTCAAGTTTACAGATGACCGTGTCTGCAAGAGTCACCTTTTGGATTGCTGCCCCCATGACATCCTTGCTGGGACGGTAGGTGCATTCCAGAACCTTATGGATTACTCAGGGTGGGGTGGGACAGTAGATGTAATATTTTTCTTTAACCCAAGAGTAATGTTTTATTTTTTAAAATTACATAATAGGAGCTAGCGAGGTAGCTCAGTAGTTAAGAGCATTTGTTGCTCTTGCGGACGACCAGTGTTTGATTCCCAGTACTCACATGGTGGCTTACCAGCATCTGTAACTCCATTTCCAGAGGATCTGACTGACAGCCACTTCTAAATGTGGGGCAACTACATTCATGTGCACATAACCCCTACACAGGCACATACATGATTTTAAAATAATCAAAATAAACCTTAAAAACTAATGTTTAAAAAAAACAACTTTTAGGATTAGAATTGCTGAAACCCCCACTTTATTCTTTTTTTTTTTTTTTTTTTTGGTTTTTTCGAGACAGGGTTTCTCTGTGGTTTTGGAGCCTGTCCTGGAACTAGCTCTTGTAGACCAGGCTGGTCTCGAACTCATAGAGATCCGCCTGCCTCTGCCTCCCAAGTGCTGGGATTAAAGGCGTGCGCCACCACCGCCCGGCTCCCCCACTTTATTCTGTGTATAAAGAGTTACAGGGGGCTGGAGAGATGGCTCAGAGACTAAGAGCATTGACTGCTCTTCCAGAAGTCCTGAGTTTAATTCCCAGCAACCACATGGTGGCTCACAGCCATCTATAATGAGATCTGGTGCCCTCTTCTGGCATGCAAGCATACATGGAAGGAATGTTGTATACATAATAAATAAATAAATCTTTTTTTTTTTTTTTAAATGAGTTGCAGGGCTGGAGAGATGGCTCAGTGGTTAAGAGCACTCACTGATTGTCTTTCTAGAGGACCCAGGCTCAATTTCTAGGACCCATACAGTAGCTCTCAGCTGTCTTAACTTCAGTCCCAGGGTCTTTTTGGGCAGCAGGCATGTACATGGTATACAGACATACATGCAGCCAAACTATCCATCCATATACATAAAAATAAAATAAATAAAAATGTAAATAAATCACAGGAGAATTGGTGTCCATCTTTTTTTTAAATATTTATTTATTTATTATGTATACAATATTCTGTCTGCATATATGCCTGCAGGCCAGAAGAGGGCACCAGACCCCATTACAGATGGTTGTGAGCCACCATGTGGTTGCTGGGTATTGAATTCAGGACTTTTGGAAGAGCAGGCAATGCTCTTAACCTCTGAGCCAGAGCCATCTCTCCAGCCCCAGGAATGATTCTTTTAATTTTTTTTTTTTTTTTTTTTTGAGACAGGGTTTCTCTGTGTTACAGTTCTGGCTGTCCTGGAACCTGCTGCTTTTTTTTTTTTTTTAAGATTTATTTTTTTTTTAAGATTTATTTATTTATTATGTATACAATATTCTGTCTGTGTGTATGCCTGAAGGCCAGAAGAGGGCGCCAGACCTCTTTTACAGATGGTTGTGAGCCACCGTGTGGTTGCTGGGAATTGAACTCAGGACCTTTAGAAGAGCAGGCAATGCTCTTAACTGCTGAGCCATCTCTCCAGCCCATATTTTTGTAACTCTTTGAAGAAATCTATACTGCCCAATTACTATAGTCTCTGAGCAGTACAGATAAATGCTAGTTTTGTAGGATGTGCTTTCATTTAAAATTAAGTTAAATGTCAGACTATAAACTGAAGAAAATCATCTGTTATATTTCAGCTACTTAGAGTGAAAGTGTTTTACAAAGGACCAGTTTAAGGCTTCATAGCTATTATGAAGAAAGTAAAAATCAACCACTCATTGTATGAATATTTGTGCGCAAGAAAACATTTCACAGTGAATCATGGATTTAAAATTTTTGTGTAGTTACATTTATGCATGTGTGTGTTCATCCACTCAATCAGATGCTGGAGGATAGTTTTACCCTCTTATTGCTGGTCTCCTAGTCCCTTGAGACTTTCTTTTTCTTTCCTTTTTTTTTTTTTGGTTTTGTTTTGTTTTTTTGAAACAAGGTTTCTCTGTGTAGCCCTGGCTGTCCTGGGACTTGTTCTGTAGACAGGCTATCCTCCAACTCACAGATCTGCCTGCTTCTGCTGCCTCCTGTGCTACTGTGTTCTGGGATTATAATGTGCCTCACCGCCACCTGGCATAGAGTTTTACTTAGTCTAAAGCTCATTGTACCCAGAGTTTATGGAGTTTTGACTGGGTTAGCAATCAGTAAAACAGTGCTGTGGTTACAGATATGTGTAATCATGCCTGGATAATTAAATGGGTGCTGGGTTCTGAACATTCATGTTTGAGCAGCAAGC
The DNA here is from genome assembly GCA_025134845.1 of Neodon shergylaensis. Lineage (NCBI taxonomy): Eukaryota > Metazoa > Chordata > Mammalia > Rodentia > Cricetidae > Neodon > Neodon shergylaensis. The sequence goes on from JABTXL010008669.1 coordinate 10,812,900, forward strand.
ATTCTTACCAACGGAGCCATCTCTCCTGCCAACCCTACCCACTTTTTGTGTATGAGTTAGGGTCATATGCTCACCTCAATCTGGGCCTGAACTCCTGATCTTCTTACCTCTCCTTGTGATTTTGTTAACTTGCGCTTTGATTTAATGCCATAAGTTTTAGGACAAAAATTTTCTGTTGCTGTTTAGACAGCCAGAGCAGGAGATATTTGCACAGTCCTGTACTCAGGATTAACATAAACGTTACAAACTGCAGTATGATTGTTTTACATGTGATTAGAATACATAATAATACATTGTGACTAGTCTTATTGACAGCACACCACTTATAGTGATAAAGCCTCAAAAACCAAAAAAAGAAAAAAAAAGCCAAAAAGAAAATGTTGGCTTACAAAACAGTTACACAATAGCCCGGAATGGGATATAACAAAGGTTTATTTATTTGGGGATAAACTCAAAGTAAGGGTACCAATCTGCAGTCCTCTGCCTGCACTGGGAACTGGAACCGAATCCCCCAGCTAACAGAGTCCTGCACATGCTTTTTTTGTCTGCATTTATGAGACCATGTCCAAAGTGGGTCAGTATCTTAAAGGCTATTGGCTGAAGGAGTTCCCACAGCACTGCCCACTTTTGTCTAAATAAGAGTTCTAAGCCTAATACAAAACTATATATAATAGGAACAAATATCAGGTATCGTCCAGGGAAAAGAAGAGGCAAAAGTATACATAAAAATTAGAATTACAACCAGCACGCATAACATCAAACAGGGAAACACATGTTAAATGTTTCGATAGTTATCCTATCTTAAAGAGTCTAAGTCTTATATTAAAAATGGCTAAGTCATAGCCGGGCGGTGGTGGCGCACGCCTTTAATCCCAGCACTCGGGAGGCAGAGGCAGGCGGATCTCTGGGAGTTCGAGACCAGCCTGGTCTACAAGAGCTAGTGCCAGGACAGGCTCCAAAGCTACAGAGAAACCCTGTCTCGAAAAAACTTAAAAAAAAAAATGGCTAAGTCATGAGAGGAAAGTAACTATGACTATCTAGCCTTCAATCTCATCGAAGACCTGAGAAGGGAAATAATATTACTTGAGTAAGCAGGAAGTACAATCAAGCAACTCGCAAAAGGTGCAGGAAATGACAGAGACAACCAGCTACCTGGGCAATCACCCAAAGTCTCATTTGTACTGTGGGGCATCCAACTTTGACTAAGACCTTGAGTGTCTGACAGACTTTTTGCAGAGGCAGGAAAATTTGAAAAACTATCTTACCCTGTCTTGGCAGGGTCTGGCAATCTTTTTGCTTGTATCCTGCTTGTCTAGTCTGGACATCGTGCATTTTGTCAGTGGCTGAGGCAGGGGCAGTTTTTTGCCCAAAGACCAGTTTTGCCAAGAAGAAAACAAGCTCCAAGTGGAGTGTCTGGTGTTGCCACAGCAAGAACAAAGAAGGAAAGAAAAATACAGGGACTGGAGAGGTGGCTCAGTGGTTAAGAGCATTTGCTGCTTTTATAGAGGATTCCAGTTCAGTTTCTAGCACCCACATGATGGTTTATAACTGTGTAATTTCAGTTCCAGGAGATCTGATTTGCCTTCTGACCTCTGAAGGCACCAGGCAAAACACTCACAGATAATTTTTTTTTTTTTTCCGAAATGGGTTTTTCTATGTGTGGCTTTGGCTGTCCTGGAATTCGCTCTATAGACCATGATGGCCTTAAACTCAGAGATTCTCCTGCCTCTGCCACCTGAGTGTTGGGATTAAAGGCATGAGCCACCACTGCCCAGCTAAATAAATTTAAAAAATGCATTTTTAGCATTATATCTTGTTTCTTTTTTGTTTATGTGATATGATCTCATGTTGCCCATGCTGACCTTGGACTTTGAAGCTGAAGGTGAAGTTAACTTTACATTCCTGACCCTCCTGCCTTTCCTTGCCAAGGGCACCAATTACAGAAATGTGTCAGTCAGTGTGCTTGGCTTTATTTCTTTTGTTGGGAGACTAGGCTACATAAGTCCAAGTTGGTCTTTAACTTACTACCCTGTTGCCCCTCAAACTCTTAACTGTTGAGATTATCATATGCCATTACACTTGATCCATTTCTTATTTATTATCTGTAAAACTATATTGTTTATTTCAGTGAAAGTTGAAATGCTAAATATTAACTTCATGCTTTCTTTAATGAATAGGTGTTAATGTTTTAATTTTTTTTTTTTTTATTTCCCATAGCGCATGGATTTAGGAGAATGTACCAAAATCCACGACTTGGCCCTCCGAGCAGATTATGAAATTGCAAGTAAAGAAAGAGACCTGTTTTTTGAATTAGATGTAAGATTTTTTTGGCTGTTTATTTATCCATGCTGCAAAGTATCAATTACTATTGAAAGTAGTGTAATGTCTGCAAGTTATAAAGCAAAATAATTAAATGAGCACTTGTTAAGAATCTTAAGTTCTAGAACACAGCAGATGCCATCTTATATGTGTGTAACTCCCAACTTATTGTATTGAATTTCATTTCATTGTTTGCTTTTTTTATGTGTCTATTATAATACATACTGATAGCACGTGCTATGTAGCCAAGGAAGATCTTGAACTCCTGAGCCTCTTTCTGAGAGCTGATATTAACAGGGCCATATGCCATCACGATAGATTTGTATAGTGTTGGCAGTTGAACTCAAGATACCGTTATTTTTTTCTACTGTGTAGTACTCCATTGTGTAATTGTACCACATTTTCCTTATCCATTCCTCGGTTGAGGGGCATTTAGGTTGTTTCCAGGTTCTGGCTATGACAAACAATGCTGCTATGAACATAGTTGAGCACATGCCCTTGTGGCATGATTGAGCATCCTTTGGATATATACCCAAAAGTGGTATTAATGGGTCTTGTGGAAGGTTGTTTCCTAATTTTCTGAGAAATCCTGTTCTCACATGTGGGGCCTCCAGCTCCACCGTCCCCTCCCTAAATTGGTTACAGTAAAATGAGTAATACAGGCACAGAGTATTTTTTTTAAAAAATTGTGTATGCGTATGTATGTGGGTATGTGTATATGAGTTCGGGTACCTGTGGAGTCCAGAGACATCAGATCCCTTTTAAGTTGAAATTATCTGCAGTTGTGAGTCACCTGACAAACTTGGGTCTTTTTTTTTTTTAAGATTTATTTTCTGTATGTGAGTGCTCTACACTATTATGTCTTCAGAAGAGGGCATCAGATCCCACTATAAATTGTTGTGAGCCACCATGTGGTTGCTGGGAACTGAACTCAGAACCTCTGGAAGAGCAGCCAGTGCTCTCAACCACTGAGCCACCTCTACAGTTCCCCAAACTTGGATCTTATTCAAGAGCAGCTTTGGTTTTAACCACTGAGTTGTCTCTCCAGTGCCACAAAGCACTTTTGGTTCTGTTTCGTGGTCATGTATTTGTAAATTCAGGAATGCATAGCTTGTCTATAAGTATACATACCTTCCTTGTCCTCTGGAGACAGCCAAAGAATCAGGTTAATATTACTGCTACAGACATGCCTGGGTGATCTCCTTTTAGTCATATTTCAGAGCAGTTCCCAAAAGGGGCATGTCCTTGAGAAATTCTAGCAAAAGAGCAAGGGTGGGGGTGGGGGGTGGGGAGTGTATGAATGTTGTATTAATAGAAAATTGCTAGAATGATGTCACAGGTTTATTCAAACATTGCATGTAAGTTCATATATATATATATATATATATATATATTTGGATTGTTGTTATTTGATACAAGGTCTTGCAATGTAGCCATGGCTGTCCTAGATCTCACTAGGTAGGCCAGGCTGGCCTTGAACTCACTATGTGAGTATCCCCTGAGCACTGGTATGGCAGGGGATGCATGCCTAACTTGCCTTCAAAAGGTTTAAAGCTCCTTTTTTGGGGGTTGGGGGTTGAGGGGTTCATGTAGCCAAGGCTAATTTCAAGCTTTCTTTGTAGCTATGGATTGATTCTCTCTCCGAAGTGTTAAAATTATAGACATTTACCTAAAGTTAAATAGATACTTTTCTATAAGAATAGTAAAGATGAGACTTTATACTTCCAGCACTCAAGAGTTTAAAGCAAGAGGTTTGTGGTTATAGGCAGGCATAGCAAAGTTGAGAGCTAGCCAGGATACATAGTGTAACCCTATTTTCTGTTCTACCCCAAAACAAAGCAACCTAAAATGTAAAGCAAGTTACTTGAATTTACTGGTACTTTTGTTTATTCTTTAATTTTTTTTTAATGTTTATTTTAATGTGTAGAAATATTTCAATTGCATTTATGTCTGTGGACCACATGCATACCTGGTGCCCACGAAAGCCAGACAGGGCATTGGACCCCCTAAAACTGGCGTTAGATAGTTAAGAACTGCCATGTGGCTACTAGAAACAGAACCTGAGTTCTCTGGAAGAGCAGCTGGTGCCCTTCACTGCTTGAGCCATCTCTTTAACCACCCTACCCCCCTTTTTTCTTTTAGAAGCCTACTTAGCTTCGTTACTCTCTCTGATGCTGGAATTAAAAATGTGTTGTACTATGCCTGCTCTACTTTGCTCTCTCTTTTTTAGAAAGACAGTGCTGGGAATTGAACTTGGCCTTAACACATACTGGGCAACACTTCGTTGGTGAAGTGTTTTTACTCTGTCCTGTGGCCTTGTTTCTAGGCTCTGAGCATGGAAGGAAGAGAGCATAGTTATTTGGGTATCATGCAGGGTTGAATATGCCTGGCTGCTCTTAGAAGTTGGTTTCATTGTACCATTCTATGGGACCAGTGTACACATTCTCGTAAGGGGTAGATTGTGATTAGAATCTGAGTTTTTGCCTGTGGTGGTGGCACATACCTTTAATCCCAACACTTGGGAGACAGAGAGGCAGATAGATCTTTGTGTTTGAGGCCAGTCTGGTTTACATAGTGAGTTCCAAGACAGCCAGGGCTGCATAGAGAAACTTTTTCTTGAAAACCACCCTCCAAAACAAAACAAAACAACAAAAAAAAGAGTTTGAGTTTTAGACTCATCTTTTTCTGTTATGTAAATTTGTCCTTTTGTAACCAATCTACACTTGAAACACTTTGAAAGGAGAGAAAGGGACAGCAAAACAGACTTAGTTTTTAAAGAACATGCCTGTTTGAAGACACTCCATGATCTGGGTTGTTTGTTTTGTTGTGTAACCATTTTGTTTTTAGATTTTTAGACATTTGAGTCCATTACTTCTGTAGAAGGAGCTGCGGGCTGCGTTCCCGCCACCCGGCTTCTGGCTGCCTGGCTAGCTTATGCCCCAAAATAACGACACACAAACTGTATTCATATAAACACTGCTTGGCCCATTTTTAATTAATGTGTGTACCACCACGAGGTGCGCTTACCAGGAAGATTCTAGCCGATGTCCATCCTGGGTCGGAGCTTTACTGCGTCTGCCTCAGAGAGCAGAGCTATGGCGTCTGAGCTCACTTCCTCTTTCTCCCAGCATTCTGTTCTGTTTACTCTGCCTACCTATGTTCTAACCTATCAGGCCAAGCAGTTTCTTTATAAACCAATGACCTTCCTCTATCACATTACCATTGGACTAAGAATCTGCTTAATATAGAGGCATTTTAGTTGATAAAGGTGTGGCTCTGCATGGCTGCTTTGAGTGAGTCATTGATCTTCCCTATATATATAATGCTGAGTATACAGTAGGGGAGCACTACTTGAGTGGGCTTAGGGATACCTCGGGATCCTGTATTGGGGGCTGTTATTCTGGGTAAGGACAGGTGACCAGCTCTTCATCTTTCCAGAAGTACAGTTTGCAACTGTGGTAGCAAACATAGGTCATACCCTTTCTCATTTTTCTTTCTCCCCTCCCTTCCTTCCTCTTTTGGGGTAGAGCTTCACAGTATATGTATCCTTGACTGCCGTGGAACTTGCTTTGTAGACCTGGCTAGCCTGCCTCCTGAGTGCTGGGATTAAAGGTGTTGGCTACACTGCCTGGCTGTCTCTTACTATTTCTTTTACATACTAATCCCAGTTCCTCCCCTCCCCCCTTCCCCATCTGTTTCTCAGTGAGGGTGAGGCCTCTTACCATTTTTATGTGAGTTCTAGGACTCAGATTCAGTCTTTTTTTTTTAAAAGATTTATTTATTATGTATACAGTGTTCTGTCTGTATGTATGACTACACACCAGAAGAGAGCACCATATCCCATATCATTATAGATGGTTGTGAGCCACCATTTGGTTGCTGGGAATTGAACTCAGGACCTCTGGAAGAGTAGCCAGTGCTCTTAATCTCTGAGCCATCTCTCCAGCCCCAGATTCAGTCTTAATACTAACTTGCTTTCTCAACAAAGTCTTTATTATTCACTGAACCACCTTCACACTGAATTTCTCCTCTACATGTGGGTTGCCTCTCTTTATTCTACACTATAGCCCCAAACTGGCCTCTAACTCATAATAATCTTCCTGCCTCAGCCTCCTGCTGTGTTTCTGTGAAGGCCAGAGGACAGCCTTGGTTGTTTTTTTTTTTTTTTGTAGGTGCTGCCCACTTGTCAATTCTTTTTTGTTTTTATTTTAACTTTTTTTTTTTTACATTTATTTGCTTGTATGTATATATACACACAATTATGGGAATGGGTTCTCTCTTTCCATCATGCAGGTTCCAAAAGAGTAAATTCAGATTAATCAGGTTTGGCCTCTAGTATGTTTACCCACTGAACTATCTTGCTAGCCCCTCACCTGTTATTTGAGACAGTGTTTCTCCGTCAGTGGCCTAGGATGTGCCAAGTAGATAAGACTGGCTGATGAAGAAGCCCAAGAGAGCTACCTATCGCCACCTCCCCAGTGCTGGAATTATAAAGGCTCACTGCCACATGTAGATTTTGGAGGGATTGAACTCAGGTCCTTATGTTTGCATGACTAACACCTTACTAAGCAATTCCCTCAGTCCATTTTCTTGGTAATTTTAACAGAGAGTTGGAGATCTTTCTACAAATTTTGGAAATAAGTAAATGAGATAGCAATTTGGTTTAAGATGACTCTAATTATGTTAATTATGATGATAAATTTTTAAGCAGAGTATCAGCTCATGCTGTCCCTATAGATGCCATAGCAGAGATAGGAATTGCAATTTAATTTCTTTCTTTTTATTTATTTTTTATGAGGCCAGGTTTTATATGTAACCCTGGAACTCCCAGAGATGTGCCTATCTCTTCCTCCTGAGTGATGGGATTAAGGGCATGTGTCTGCCTGATATACATAGGGAGTATTTTAAGTCCACAAGGACTACATAGTATGACTCTCAAAACAAAGAAATAAATGTAAGCTTGTGTTCCTATTACATATATAGGTGCCAAGACTTTGCAGTGTGCAAAGTGTGGTGTGTACACCTCTCATCTAGCACTTTCGAGGCTAAGGGAAGAAGATTGTGAGTTCAAAGCCAGCCTAGAGTACATGGCAAGTTTTGGGCCAGCCTGGTCTGTGGGACTTTATCTGGAGAAACTGGTCTGCAGGTGTAATTCAGAAGAGTTCCTTTCTAGCATACTTGTAGTTTTGGGTTTAATCTTAAGCACTCCTCTTCTCAAATAAAAGACATAACAATGACAAAAAAACTATGCGGTGTTGATCATAGCTGTTTGCTTTCTCTGAACTAGGCAATGGATCACTTAGAGTCCTTCATTGCAGAGTGTGATCGGAGAACTGAGCTTGCCAAGAAGAGGCTGGCAGAAACTCAGGAAGAGATCAGTGCAGAAGTTTCTGCAAAGGTATATTAAGTGACTGGTATAACTCTCTTTTTGTCTCACCCTCACACTAGTTGGGAATTCTGTGTAGATGGTGCTTTCTAAACTGATTGTTCCCAGTGGAGATGGTCTGTGGCCAAGGCATTTGGAGCCTGCTTTCCTTTCTTTTCTTTGACCTCACAGAGACTTACCTGCCTCTTGAATGCTGAGATTAAAGGCATGCATCACAGCTGCTAATTAAAAGAAGATGTGAGCCAGTACTAATTTACTATGCATATTACTTCTTTTTTTTTTTTTTTTTTTTTTCGAGACAGGGTTTCTCTGTTGCTTTGGAGCCTGTCCTGGAACTAGCTCTGTAGACCAGGCTGGTCTCGAACGCACAGAGATCCGCCTGCCTCTGCTTCCCGAATGCTGGGATTAAAGGCGTGCGCCACCATCGCCCGGCCTGCATATTACTTCTTAACCTAGAAATGGATATGAAAATGCCTTCAATTTATCCCAGCTGCTGGTAAAGATGCATAAACAGGTTCAATCAGTTGTACATTTGGAAAAATAAAACTTTATTAAATCAAAAAAAGAAAAAAAAGATGTGGCGGTGTGGCGCATGCCTTTAATCCCAGCACTTGGGAGGCAGAGGCAGGTCTCTATGAGTTTGAAGCCAGCCTGGTCTACAGAGTGAGTTTCAGGACAGCCAAGGCTACACAGAGAAACCCTGTCTTGAAAAAAACCTAGAAAAGAAAAGAAAAGATGCATGTGTGCTGGCAAGTTCTAGTAATTAGATATTTTGCTTGCAGCCTACGTTTGTATGTTAAACCTTGAATTTTACTACTCCTTCCCAGAGGACATAAAGAGGCACAGAAAATAACCAACATGTTTTGGGGGAGGAGGCCTTTTGTTTTGAAGCAGTGTTTCTCTGTGTAGCTTTGGAGCCTATCCTGTCCTGGAACTAGCTCTGTAGATAGACCACCCTGGCCTCAAACTCACGGAGATCCACCTGCCTCTGCCTACTGATTGCTGTGATTAAAGGTGTACGCCACCAGTACCCAACTAATGTGTCAGTTCTAAAGTGAACGGCATGTGCTCCATTACAAAACAAAAATACCGTGCAATGGTGTAAATGGGCTTGCTTAGAATCTGGTGTAATGATAGTAAGGCTGTCATAGTTTTGTTTTGAAGTGGTCTTTTGTGGTTTAGGCTGACCTTGAACTGACTCACTATAGGTGATCTTGAACTGACATCCCCACTCCCAAGCTTCCATCCAAAAGTTGGAAGTGGCTGCCAGTTACATTGCCACTGGGCTTTTAATCTTTAAGTATGTTATTGAGTCTGGATATTTTCAGAGGAATAGGCTAGGCATACAGCAAGAAGAAGAGAAATACTTGTTTTCTTTGTAACTCAAGGTATTGATGTTTGGTGTTTTTATCTGATTTTCTGTCCTTAGGCAGAAAAAGTGCATGAGTTGAATGAAGAAATAGGAAAACTTCTTGCTAAAGCAGAGCAGCTAGGAGCTGAAGGAAATGTGGATGAATCTCAGAAGATCCTTATGGAAGTGGAGAAAGTTCGTGCAAAGAAAAAAGAAGCAGAGGTTGGTTGTTGGTTATTTTTGAGACATGGAACTTGGTTATCCTGGAACTTGGTGTGCAGACTGTCCTTACACTTTAAATCCTTAAAGATTTTCTTGCTTCTCCTTTCCAGGTGCTGGGATTAAAGGCATGCATTACCATGCCTGGCACTCAGCTTTTGCTCTTGCTCTCTCAACGCTCGCTTATTTATTTATTTATTTGTTTGTTTGTTTGTTTGTTTGTTTTGGATTACTCAAGCAGTCTTTAATGAAAACTGTATGAGACGCCCCTACTCCTGCATCTTCTCATTCGTTTCTTCCTTGTATTTGCCCTTTTCCTTTCCTACTTGTCGAGACTTGGCTTTCCTTTCCAGGATCTTCTTTTGGTCTTTGTCCAGCTTTAGCCTGGTGATCACCACCTTGCTGGGGTGGATGCCCACGTGGACAGTTGTGCCATTAGCCTTTTCTCGCTGCACCCGTTCAATATAGATGACTTATTTCTTCCTGTACACTTGGACCACTTTGCCAATCTGCTGGCTTTTGTAGTGTCCCCGGACAACCTGAACTTCGTCATCCTTTCGAATGGGCATAGAGCGAACATTGTACTTCTGTCTCAGCTCTTTGGAAAGGGGGAAAGACATGATCTTCCTCCGAATGTGAGAAGGTGCATTGAAATGCCGTTTGCGGTTCTTGCTCCGGTCAGAAGTCACAAACGGATTGAACTTCATTTTGGCAGCTGCGATCCAGCGATGGCCGCCTATGTATTTATTTATTTATTTATTTGTGTGTGTGTGTGTCTGTGTTTTGCTTACATATATGTGCGCTTTGTACATGTGTTCATGTCTGGTACCCCTGGAGACCAAAAGAGGGGATTGATTCCTCTGAAACTGGATTACCCATGTTTGTAAACTGCTGTGTGTGAGTGCTGGGAACCAAACCCAGGTTCTCTGAAATAGCAGCAATCTCCCCCCCCCCCCCAAAAAAAAATCTGGGTAACATGCCTGGCTGTCCTGGAACTCACTTTGCAGACCAGGCTGGCCTCGATCCGCCTGACTCTGAGTCCTGAGTGCTGGGATTAAAGGCATGTACTATTAGCGCCCAGCTTTTTTTGTTTGCTTGTTTTTTTGCTTTTTGGGTTTTTGAGACAGGGTTTCTCTGTGTAGCCCTGGCTGTTCTGCAACTAGCTATGTAGATCAGGCTGATCTTGAACTCACAGGGAGCCTCCTGCCTCTGCCTCCTGAGTGCTAGTATTAAAGGTGTGCAATATCACCACCCAGCTTTTGTTTTTTAAACATGCTCTCTGACTTTATAGTCTTGGCTGACCATGAACTCCTTATGTCACCAAGACTGGTCTGTAATTTAAAGTAGTCCCTCTACCTGAGCCTCCCAGTTATAATACTAATAAAAGTATAATAATTCAGGCATGATGAATACACCTATAATCCCAGTTCTTCACACCTGGGGAGTAGGGACAGGACACGGGACATGGATGACACACAGAATACAGACAAAAAAAAGGATGAGGAATTCACAACCGGTCTTGACTACATAGTGAGTTTGAGACCAATCTGGGCTTCAACAAGAAATGTAATGATAGGGAAGTAAGTGATGGTAATTCAGTAATGTTGAACATTTGGACTATTAAACCATGTCTACATTCTTTTTATTCCACATAATAGTCTTTGTGACGACTGTAGTAAAAAGTTCGCAGGTAGGGACAGAAATTTCCAAATTATCCTCTACAGCTCTCCCATTATCAGCACCCCCCCCCACCAGAGTGGTATGTTTATTACCAAAATTTAGACATTGTCACCCCAAAGCTCATAGTTTACTTTTAGTATTGAATATTCTATGGGTGTGAGAAAGTTAAAAGAACCTATATCCATCTTTTATATAGCTTACCTAGACATTTGTTCCTAAAACTCCTTTTTGATCCATTTATTAGGGGGTGTGTGTGTGTGCGCGCGCGCGTGTGTGTGTGTGTGTGTGTGTGCGTGCGCGCGCGTGCGTGTGTGCTGTGTCCATGGAGGATAGAAGATGGTGTCAGATTCCCTAGAACTGGAATTGCAGACAGTTGTGAGGTGTTGAGTTGGTGCTAGGAATCAAATCTGGATCCTCTGGAAGAACAAGTGCTTTTGACTTGTGAATGATCTTTCTAGGCCCTCCTCCTCCCATTGATATTGATGAAGATAGATTCATAAGAGAGATGAAATTTGAGAGAGATGACTTTGGGATGGTCTATAGGTAGGTTGGGGATAGCCTTCAAAGCTATAGCTTAGACCTTTAATAAAAGCAGAAAGTCCAGGGGTGGGGAGGAGATAAGAAAATGGTGTTTTGTGCATGGCTGGTGCCTGCTTAACTTTTAAGTATTATTGTGCCTTTTGTTCTTACTTATACTGACCTGTATAGTGTCAGGGTTTTGTTGGGTGTTAGAGCAATGCTCATTGAACCGAGCAACAGGGGGAGAAGGTTGAGACCATCAGGATTATGCTTTTCTGTGGTTCTCCAAAAGTGATTGGAATTAAAGTTTGCAGCAAAGGTCAGATAGGCAGAACAGGCTAGTTCCGATCTAATGTCTCATACTCCCAGTGGACACTTACCCCACTTCTACTTGGTGGTGACATTGTTGTGTTGTGTCTAAGCTTATGTAATTGCTTAGCTTGAAATACAAAAGAGATTCATAACAGATGTCTAGATAGAATTACCCTAAAAGACTGTAAAAGACTGGAACCAGTGCTTGGACTGTACCTTCTACATAAGCTCCGAGAGTGTGACAGTTGGAAGTATCTTCTGATGACAAGTACTCCGCAGGCTAGAGAGGAGGGATCTCTGCATCTTTTTTTTTTTAATTGCCTGCATGTATATCTGTGTGAGGGTATTGTTGGGTCCCCTGAAACCGGAGTTACAGACAGTTGTGAGCTGTCATTTGGGTGCTGGGAATTGAACCTAGATCCTCTGGAAGAGCAGCCAGTCCTCTTAACCACTGAGTTATATTTCCAGCCCTAATGGGGATCTATAGTCTATAGTCTCTTAGGACAGGTTCGGAATCACATCAGTTGATGAGTTCCTTCTGCGAAAGATTATGATGTGCAAGTGTAAGCCAGATAAAATAAACTTGTTTCTCTCCAACTTGCTTTTGGTCTTGGTGTTTTTTGTAACCAAGTTAGTGATAGTAACTAAGAGAAGATTTTACTCAGTTTATTGCTACAGGCTTCCTTTTTTTTTTATCTACACAGAACATATAAATGGTAGTTTCTCAGTTCTTTCTGAGTTTTCACATTAAATCCTTCTATAGTGGTGACCTTGCTTTTTGTTTTTTATTTTCATTTTTTGAGACAGGTTATCTCTACTTAACAGGCTGTCCTGGAACTCGCTTTAGACCAGGCTGTGTTCTAACTCTCAGAGATCACCTGCCTCTACCTCTAGAGTGCTGAGATTAAAGATGTGCCACCACCACCTGGCTTGTAACCTTGTTCTTAATACATGGTGGCACGGGGGCACATTTACCTGGAAGAATTCCTGGTTAATGATGCATACATAAAGGATCTTTCTGTTTGGTTGGGGTTTTATTGTTTGGTTGGTTTGCTTTTATTTCTATACAGTGTCTCACTTTGTAGCTCTTGCTGGCTTGGAACTCACAATGTAGACCAGGCTGGCTTTGTTCTTACAGATATCTGTCGACCTCTTCTCTTCCTTTACCTCCTAATAAGTACTGTGATTAAAGGAGTAGGTCACCATACCCAGCTAAATGCCTTATTTTAACATCAGAACATGTTAGGGTTATTATAACCAGCAGTACGTGAGAGTGTATTTAAACTTGCATTTCCTAGGGAATGTTTTAGGTATATGAATTAATGGAAGCAGTTACATATGCATTCAAGCCTTTCCTTCCAAAATGAACAAAGAAGGGAGTAGTGGCACACACCTTTAAGTCCAGCACTCAGAAGGCTGAGACAATTAACATCTCCACAAGTTCCAGATAAGGGCTGTATAAGTGTGATCAGTCTTTTTTAAAAAATAGGACAAAGCAATGATTTTCTTCAGTATAGAATTTACAGCAGTGTTCTAACTGGAGTTCAAGTACCAGAAGCAGTGTGCCAAGCCTCTTTCCTTTTGTTTGATATATTTTACTTTGAACAGAATGAGCGATTTTTTTTTCTATAAACATTTTAGTGTTTATGGAGGGTACATATGTGTTGGGTATTTTTCTCTTCAAGGAAAGTGTTAATGATGTGGCCTTTCAGAGTATCTTTTAGACGTGCATTACGTATTTCCTGTATATCAGGACCCAGTTGCTATGACTGTGCTAGTTTTTGTTTACTTTTTAAAAATATTTATTTTAGGGCTGGAGAGATGGCTCAGCGGTTAAGATCACTGACTACTTTTCCAGAGGTCCTAAGCTCAATTCCCAGCAATCGCATGGTGGCTCACAAACATCTAGAATGAGATCTGGTGCCCTCTTCAGGTCTGTAGGCACACGTGCAGGCAAAACACTGTATACATAATAAATAAAAATAAAAAAATATTTTAAATTGTGTGTGTATGTATCAATGTGAGTGTAAGTGGCTGAGGTAGCCTAGAGGCATTAGATCTCGTTTGAGTTAGAATTTTTGTAGGTTGTGAACTGCCTGACATAGGTGCTGGGAATTGAACTCAGGTCTAATGCATGATCAGTGTATATTCTTTAAAGCCATCTTTCCAACCCTATTTCAAAAAAATTATATATATATGGGTGTTTTGCCTACATGGATTCACTGCTTGTGTTTAGTGCTCACAGAAGCCAGACGAAAGCACCAGAAAAGATCCTGTATCTAGACTTATAGATGATTGCAATTTCCCGTGTGGATGCTGGGAACCAAACCACGGTCCTCTGAAAGAACAAGTGCTCTTAACTGCTGAGTCATCCCACTCCATCTTGTTTTTGTTTATTTCTGAAGTCTTCTCTTCCCTGCTTATCTTAGAATAGTCATTCTTATCTCCGTGATTTGAATGTTCCTTGTTCTTGATAAGACATACATAAATGCTAGTTTTTGGGTTTTTTTTTTTTTTTTTTTTTTTTTTTTTTTTT
>JABTXL010008669.1:10828280-10841525 GCA_025134845.1 Neodon shergylaensis
TTTTTTTTTTTTTTTTGTGCGACAGGATTGCTCTGTAACAGCTCTGACTGTACTGGAACTCACTTTGTAGACCAGGCTAACTCTGAATTCAAAGATCCACCTGCCTCTGCCTCCCAAGTGCAGAGATTAAAGGAACGAGCCACAGCTTCCCTCCCCTTTTTTAAAAAATTTACACTGTGTTCTGCTTATACGTACAGTCCAGAAGAGGGCACCAGATCTCTTTATGGCCTTGTCTATATTCTTTAAGTTAAATTTAAACATGTTTCTGGGTTTTTTTTTTTTTTTGTTGTTGTTGTTTGTTTTTTTCAGGCAGGGTTTCTCTGTGTAGCCCTTGCTGTCCTGGAACTTGCTCTGTAGACCAAATTGGCCTTGAATTCACATAGATCTGCTTGGCTCTATCTAAGTGCTGGAATTAAAAGTGTCTCCACCACTGCCTAGCAGAAGATCAGAATTTTAAGATCATCTTCAGCTAACTGGGCAGTTTAAGATCCATCTGTTGAAACCTTGCCTTAACAAAAACATTTGCTTCTGCCTTTCCCAGTAGCATTTTAATGTACTACTTTGCATCTTTGCCAGTATGAGTTTGATATGCTGGTCATGTGAGGTGAATTGTAGATATGGGGAAGGAAGTGATGCCACACCTAGGGCTCTATTCTCAGCCATACCTGCTTTAGGAAGGTGTGAAAAGGAACTGATATCCTGTATGCCTAACTCAGATAAAGGATGACCCGAGTTGGAGGTGTAGAGGTGTGGTGACAGACAGGACAGTTTGCATGGGTCTTGCTGTGTCCTCTCATCTAGAGGGTACTTGCTTTACTCACTGGGCATAGAGATTTTCTATGCTATCCCTGGCTCTAAGCAGGGAAGACTGGTAGGTTTTTGTATCATGGGGTATGACTTACTCTCCCTTTCAGGACTGTGTTTTCATCCACTCTGCCCAGATGGTGTATTACAGGATTTGTTAGTGTTAGTGGTGGGTTATAAAGGTTCTTAGCCCTTTTCAGCTGGCTTGAGTTGATGCTGATTTGATGGTAAAGTGTATCAGAGCCTTCTGGCTTCTGTTACATTTAGGATCGAGCCTGATGAATTGAATATGCAATTATGCTGATGCACTTACCACATCAGAAGTGAGTTGCTTCTAGCTACCTAAGAGTTCCACTCTCAGCAGCAGGGTGTATGTGGTCTGACTCATGTTTCTTTTTTTACTACAATGCTTATAGAGAGGCTGTAGGATAAACAGCTAACTTGATGGTTTGGTTTGAAGCATTGTGATCAATTCCCTGTGACTTAAAAGTTCAGCCCACCCCCCTCCTTCGTAATTTGTCACCAAATGTATAAAATAATTTAATTTTTTTTTCATTTGTTCTGTTAGGGATATTTTGGTTTTTTTTTTTTTTTTTTGAGCCAGGTGTCTCTAACAGCCCTAACTATCCTGAAATTAGCTCTTGTAGACCAGGCTAACCTAGAACTCACAGAGAGATTCACCTGCCTCTGTCTCCTGAGTACTGAGATTAAGTGTGTGCGCCACCACTGCCCAGCTTCCGTTAGTTTTAAAAATGAATATATTGTTTCCTAAAAGTTGTTGCTCCTCCCACCCATTTTTCATTTATTTAGAAAACTGTGGCTGAAAAGCAGGAAAAGAGAAATCAGGATCGCTTGAGGAGAAGAGAGGAGAGAGAGCGAGAGGAGCGGCTGAGCAGGAGGTAAGTGTGGACCAGCCTTAGGGAACTGCTGTTTGCCGTGTTGTGACCTGGAATAAATAGTCAGTGTTTACCATACAAAGAATCGGCAGTCATTTACTTGTGTGTGTGTGTTTTTTCTTTTTTTAATTTAGAGATAGGGTATCTTAGTGTTTCTATTGCTGTGAAGAGACCCTGTGACCACGTTAACTCTTACAAAGGAAAATATTTGATTGTGGCTCACTTGCAGTTAGTCAATTTATCATTGTGGTGGGAAGTAAGGCAGCATGCAGGCAGACATGGTACTGGCAAAAGTGTTGAGGGTTTCTCTGTCTTGACCCACAGGCAGTAAGAAGTCTGAGACCCTGGGTGGTGTGTTGAGCATAGGAGACCTCAAAGCCAACCCTCCCGGTCCCCTCCTACACACACAGTGACAAAGCCAACAAAGCCATACTTCTTAATAGTGCCACTCCCTTTGGGGATACCACATAGGGTCTCACTATGTAATCCAGGCTGGCCTAGAATTTGCAGAGATGTGCCTGTGTCTGCCTTCTAATAGCTGAGATTAGGGCATGTGCCATCAACCTGGCTCTGGGGTGGCCTTTAAAAGAAAAATTATTAAATCTATAACATACTCAGTCTGGTGAGGAATGACATTGATTTAAACAAGGGAGGAAGAAACTAGGGAGAGTTACTCTCCCCTCTCCCCCCCAAGACAGAGTTTTTGTGTTGACTTGGCTGTCCTGGAGCTAGCTCTGTAGACCAGACTGTCCTCAAACTCACAGAGATGCACTTGCCTCTGCCTTCTGGGTACTAGGATTAAAGGTGTGAGCCACCCACCATTGCCCAGCCATCCTTGGACCCCACAGAGCCGGCTCTGACAGCTGGGCATAGAACCTTCAGCAAATAGGGAAGGCAACAATGGATCTGCTGCTAAGCTGTAGTCTCATGGCAGTGTATTGCTATGGGAAAAATTGTCAGCTTTGAAGTGAAGGGGTGGAGGCTTTGTATGTCTCCTCCCCCTTTATTTTTTTGAATTGGTCACATGGGGCCACAGGACAGAGTTTCCTATAAGACATGTAGTTGGAATATGTTCCTGCTTGAGAAGCAGAGTATTAAGGTGTTGAGCAAAAGCCTCCCCCGCCCCCCACGCACCAGTGAGGTTCTGAGTTTCGAGGCAGGAAGAGTGTGAGTGGTGTGATCTGGGCTAAGGTGTTTGGGGTAGAACTGACTGGACTTGGGATCGTATGAGGAGAAGGAGTGCAGCTGGCCTCGTGGTCTCTTTTCTTTTTGTTTTGTTGCTTGTATATCCCTGGCTGTCATAAAACTTATTCTGTAGCCTCAGGCATCCACCTGTCTTTTCTTCTCTGTGCTGAAATCAAAGGTGTGCACCCAGTACCCGTGCTCAGTTGGCCTCTTGGTTTCTAATCTGGAATTTTCCCTTACCTTGGACAGGGAGGATGGAATGAGGAATAGGGGTAGAATTTGGCTATATTCAGTTTGAGGTACCTGAGACGTACTCAGATAGATGTGTTGGATCTAATTTGAGTTGAAAGAAGAGATGAGAGCCAGAAGTAACTATGCTATCTCGAGGGATACTTTTTTTGTTTTGATAGGATCTTACTATGTTGCTTTGACTGGCCTAGAACTCTGTAGACCAGGCTGGCTTTAAACTCATAGTGATCCATCTGCCTCTGGCTCCTTGATGGTTTGATTAATGGTGTTTTTTATTTTCCTTTTTAGGTCTGGATCAAGAACCCGCGATCGCAGGAGGTAGGTTTTCAGGGTTCTCAAGTTGAATACTTTTTTATGCAGAAACATTTAATAACTGATGTTTACAGCTTCACAACTTAGGTAGGCAAGATTGATTTGTGAAGAGCATTGCTTAGGATTTAGCACAACAGAAACACACATTCCATTACCACCACCACAGGAAAGAAGGCCTGGAGCTTCTGCTGAGGCCTACAGACCAACTAGGAGTGTCTAAATCCTGTGTTTTGGTTTTTTGAGACATGTTTTCTCTGTGTATTCCTGACTTTGTAGACCAGTCTGGCCTCAATATTAGAGACCTGTCTACTTGCCTTTGCCTCCCAAGTGCTGGAATAGGCATGCGCCACCACGTCTGGCCAAGTACTGTACTCTTTAGAGATGTTATTTAGGGGAAATGTTTTGCCATCAGACTAATTCAGGGGACTCTTTAGTCCAAAATTGTACATTTATGGGAGGAAAGAGAGAAATCCCAGGAAAGCTTAAAAGCCAAAAGATGCTAAGAGGAGAGAAATGGAGGTAGACCTTTGAAAAGTTGACCTCAGTGATGTCTTGCTCTCAAAATCATCTGGATTTTCCAGGTCACGATCTCGGGATCGGCGACGGAGGCGATCTAGATCTACCTCCCGAGAGCGACGGAAGTTTTCCCGTTCCAGGTCCCGAGATAGACACCGGCGCCATCGCAGTCGTTCCCGGAGCCACAGCCGGGGCCACCGCCGGGCTTCCAGGGACCGGAATACAAAATACAAGTAACTACTCTGACTTCCTCAGTAGCTGCAGCCAGGAACAAGCCTTTTCTCTTTGTGTTCCCAAGTCTGCTGGGGTCTGTCATGCTGGCCTTTTGGCCACTACATCTGGTAGGGACAAGGTTGGGTTTATGGGAAGACAGGCTCTGGGTGACTAGCACCCTGTGTTGGTACCCTGAGAGATAGAGAGCGTCACCTAGTGCTTGGAATAGTATAAGGCTGTTGAGCTCTCATGGCCCTCTGGGTAGCACTGCACTTGGCTGGGCTTTTTGTACTTTAACTTGGTAAAGAGCAGTTAAGGTTTTTGTCTTAAAAAGGTTCTGCTTACTTACCTCTCTTGTAATTTTGTTTTGTTTTGAGACCGGCCCTCACTTTGTAACCTAGGTTGGCTTGAACTAAAGATCCTCCTGCTTCAGCCTCCCAAGTGCTGAAATGAAATGTGTATACCACCATGCTTGACATATGTGGTTTTTCCATTCTACTCTTTTTCATTGTCTTTACATACTGCGTCATATTCCACATGCATAACTTTATTGTATTCCCATTTGCTTTGTTTCTGTTACACCAAAAACTTTCCTTATTAAAGTCTTTCCTTTTATTTATTTATTTTTAAAGATTTATTTTTATTATGTGTATGTTAATGTATTGTCACAAATGTTAGTGTAAGTGTATATTGTGTGTGTATGTATGTGAGTGTGCGTGCGTGTGTGTTCTTACTGTTGGAGGACAAAACTTGTCTTGAATCCTCTAGAGCTGGAGTTACTGGTGATTCTGATGCCCTACAAATGGGTTCTCCACAAGAACATCATATCCTGACCTATTGCTCTACCCCCTTAAACTTTTCAAATGTTACTTTTTATCAGTTACTTTTAAGACCAAACCTCACCCTGTAGCAGTCTGGCCTCTGACTTAATCACTGCTGTCTCGCCTTAAGTGTGAGGATTATAGGTATAAGCCACTATCCTCAAATCAAAGGGTTACCTTAATTTTTTTCTTTTTTCAATTATTATCTGTGTGATCAGTTAGATACAGATGGAATCAGGCCTTGTTGGCTCTCTTCTGGTATGTTAAGAGGCACATGAGCACTGAGGACAGGCAGCAGTGGAAGCAAGGGCAGGTGGATCTCTTGAGTTTAAGGCCTGGTCTATAGAGTGAATTCCAGGACAGCCGCGGCTACTCAGAGAAACCCTGTCTTGGAACATCTCCCTCAGCCCACATAAAAAGTCACCTGAGCCTGGAAGGGAAATGGCCTTCTGTAGTCTAGGGCTGAGGGTCTACCTTAATGGTTCCTGTGCAGCCAGCCAGAAGGAGATGGCAGCCTCTGCTGAGCCTCTGGTTCCGCTTTCCCAGGTTCTCCAGGGAGCGCTCATTGAGAGAGGAATCCTGGGAGTACGGGCGGAGTGAGCGAGGGCCCACTGACTGGAGGCTGGAGAGCTCCAATGGCAAGACTGCATCGCGGAGGTCGGAGGAGAAGGAGGCTGGCGAGATCTGAACCTGGCTCTGGCACTGTAAATAGTCTGACAAATGTTCAGCAGCCTAAATTACCCTTTATATTTGCTGGATACAACTCATCTTTTGTAGTTAAAATTTCTATTGTTTGGCCCTAGCTGTGAGTTTCTAGAGTTGTTCAGAGCTGCTCCTGTGTTTGGGGTTATGTTGTATAGGAACAAATAAATTTGGCGGCTGCCTCATGACAGCTGTGTTGGGGTGTGTGCTGTCCTCTACTCTAGAGGCACTTCACTAGGACCCTGCACCTGTGGAGATAAAGGCTGGTGCTGCCATTACCTTAGGAAACTGTCCAGATGTCTGACCACTTTAACTTTAGCATCCTATGTGCCAGGGCACTCCAACACACTTCACTGAGCCAGATATTTGTGACTTCTCTGCCTGGCTCACATGCTGCGTCTCAGCTACTCAATGCAGACCATAGAGCCGGCTCTGGGTGTGAGGGGGCGGACATACTGCACACTCATTTCCTTAGGGAGAGCTATAGCTATCGCAACCTTAGCTTAGGGGAGCAGTTCCACTTAGATGGAAAAAAGACATAGATGGCCTCTAACTGCCACTCAGGAGGTCCTTGGGAAAGGCTTGCAGCTTAGGTCAGGTATCTTGGGTGGTTTACTCTCAGGGTAGACTTATTGTCAACCCCTGAGTATATGTTGTTCACAGAGGACCAATGCCTTAAGACCAAAGTGAAACCTAAATAGAAAGGATATCTGAATAGGAGTTTCTTCCCTTCACTTCTCTGGGGGGGGGGGGGTTAAGTTTGTTTTCAGAAGGAGCTTTAGTTGGTTGTGTTAAACATAAAAGCTTCCCCTCTCCCTGCCATACTTGTAAAAGTTTAGGTGCTGTCTTGAACTGTTGGTTTGATGGTCACACATAGGATCTTGAGATCTTGTAGTGTGGCTCCTGGTGCTGCCCTGGGTTCTGTTTTACAGAGGATGTGTGTGGGTACTTGCTATGCTGGTGTGTGAAACAGACTTTACCTTGTCAACTGTCTCCATATGAAAGAAGGTAGGGTGGAATATCCGTAAAGGACCCACTGGGTCTCAGTGCTATGCACAGGTGCCATTGTAGGTTTCATCTCTAGCCACTTGGCCTTTAGGTGGGAATCAGTTTAGCTCGGCTCTGCTGTCTTCCTGGAGTAAGACTGTACCTGGTCCCAGGTGAAAATTTTGACTAGCTGTGGACTCTTACTAGGAACATTTTGCTTCCTGGACTCTTTGGGAGCTTACCTGGACAGTTCTCCTCAGAGCCAACATCAGCATGTCTGGTTTGGATCCTTTTCTGTCTAGATATAAATTTGTATGTGGAGAAACAACTGTTTTGTTTTATCAGGGTGTAAAGTTACTAAAAACATTTCTGTGCCCTGGCCTTTGGTACCCACAGAGGATAATTTCTGGGCTCATGTGGCAGACTGTAGCTACTGGGGTACAGTAGGTAGACCCCCTGCATAAATAGAATCCTTTGGGTGGTCAGTGTCCCTAGAGTTGCAGAAAGGCTGCTTGCTTTAGTCTCTTATGGAGACTTTACCAAGTTTGTAAGGTTTTTGTTTGTTTGTTTTTTTGTGGGTTGTGTGGGGGGAACAATCTTGCCCTGTTAACCAGGCTGTTGAACTTCAGGGCTCAAGATATTCGTGTTTCTGTTCCCGATAGCTGGCACAGTTGACTGTGCCAACACATCTGGATGCTTTGTTTTATTGTTTTGTTTTGTGATTGTTGTTGGGTTTTTTGTTTGTTTTTCTAGACGGGGTTTATGTGGATATTCTGGAACCTATTTTATAGAACCAATTGGCCTCAAACTCAAAGATCTGCCTACCTCTGTCTCCTGATGTTTTGTTTTCTTAATTGGAATTTTCATGGAGAAAGGGAACTAGGACAGATGACCAGAGATTTGTTGTGTGTGTTTGTGGGGGTGGCTCAGGCCATTATGCAAAAGGTTATGGGATCTACTATATGCAACCTGAGGGCCCCAGGTACTGATTAGGTTCCAGGCCCAAGAATTTGAAGAACCAGTAGTTTTCATCCTGGCCCTTTGTGAAGCCCAACAACCAATACCATCCACAGGCCAGGGCATAGGAGAGAAGGTGGACGTCCAGCTCAGAAAGAGGATATATGCCCTTCTTGGATCCTGTTATTCTTTCCAGGTCCTTGGTGCATGGGTGATACCAGTGTATTGGGCAGGGAGGTCCTGTCTTTGGCTGGTGATTCTAATGCTTCTCAAATCCACACTGTGTTTTTCCCATGTCATATAATGTGTGTCATGCATGTGCTTTGGGGGATGGTTGATTTTACAGGTTTTTTTTCTTATACAGGACATAGATTACTTACAGGTTCTTGCACTTGTTCATACAGGACATAGTTTGCCTTATGTTGAGTAAGAACTGAAGGACATGGATGTGCAGGACATATTCCTGTGCCTGGGACATAGCAAATAGGGCAGCAGGTTAAAACAGGTTTCTGTGATGACCATGATTGATTTTAAGGCAGGAAGAAGGCATTATCTTCTCTCTGAAATCAGATGAAAACAGGGTTTAGTAGCCCCTGGTCCCCTTGACTACATGAGCAGCACTTGTACTGGGGACCCTATTTCTATCCTAGGTGGCCTATCAATGAATTAGGCCCAGCCAATATGTATCTGAAAAAAGTCATGAGGATGAAAGTGAAGCATCCCTAGAGAGTGTCTGACCAAGGCTGCTCCTGCAGTTAGAGAAACTGTGATACTGTTACTCTCTGAGGGATTAAAGCTGCAGGTATTTCCCAGAATAGCTAAATCTGGTCTCAATATTTGTGACGAATAACCCTAGGCCTGCCAGCTTAAAGGCCTCTTGAATCTCCTAATGTCCCATGGTCATTTTAACGGGTAAAAAGACTGGACCTTTATCATTAACTTGGGGATCTGTGACTCTTGGACCTTGACTCCGTGTACTTGAAGGGTAGGCCCTTTGAACTCAGAGGACATGAGAGAGAGGAGATGCAGGATACGCCTCCTTAGAGGATGCATCTCCAGTTCAGCAATACTTGTTTACCTTGATAGGGACCCCTCCAGCAACAGCAGGGTCAGTCCGCCACTGGTTGTGAGCTTTATTCTGTAGTTTGGTCTTGGGATATATGAGCTCTGGATTCTAGAATTTGCTATGACCTGGGAGCTTTATGTTTCCCTGGGCTCCCAAGCCTTAGGTTTTTCCTACTTGGCATGTATTATTAGAATACACTGAATTTTAGTGTGTGTTTTATCTTTGTCAGTGTCCTCTTGAGTCGTTAAAACACTTCCTAGGGTCTGCTTACTGCTGAAATAAAAGCAATTGCTTCTCAGATAATTCAGTGGACAGCTGTTGGGTGTCTTGACTCCTAGCACATGTTCCTTTCAGAACAGTGACATTTGTGGAATGCCCGTGATGTGTTCTGGAGACGACAGCAAGATGCTGTTTTCTATATAAACCATCATTATAGCCATTTCTGATGTGTATGTCAGTGATGTTTATGTATCCACAGTATTAGTCATCATCACTGTTAGCAAGTTGCAGAATGTTTTCATCCAGACAGAAACTCCAGCCCACTCCCAAAACTATTCAGCTCCTTCCTGAAGCCCCTGGCAGTCTAGAACCTGTTTTCTGTCCCTATAGTTTGCTTATTTGGATATTTCACAAACTTGGACTCATGCACTGTATGGCCTTTGGTGTGTTGGCTTCTGCTCAAGGTTTTTGCGAAACTAAGCGGCATGATGTAATCTCATTACTTTTATGGGTAAAAAAATTCCATTCTGAGTGTGAGCTAACATGTTTTTACTCACTCTGATGGTCAATATCAACTTGATGGGTTTTAGAATCACCCTGTGAATGTGTCTGTGAAGGTGTTTCCAGAGGTTTTAGTGAGAAGACCTACCCAGATATAGGCTGCATTATCCTATACTCTGAGGTCCAAGACTGAATAAAAAAGGAAAAGAGCTGAGCACCAGCCATCATCTCTGCTTCCTGACTGCAGATGCAGTGTGACCAGCTGCCTTAAGTTCCTGCAACCGTGACTTCCCCACCACACAAGGACTGTACCCTTCTACTGTGAACCAAAATAAAATTGCTTCTCTCAGTTGCTTTGTGAGGTCTTTTGTCACAGCATTGAGAAACCAATCTAATATCCACGCACTTTCTAATTCTTACAGTGTGCTGCAGCTGGGATTATCACTGATGCTCTGCCATGACTATTTTCCAAAAATGTTTCATGGGCCCAGGGGAAAAGACACTGACTGCTGCCGGGCGATGGTGGCGCACGCCTTTAATCCCAGCACTCGGGAGGCAGAGGCAGGCGGATCTCTGTGAGTTCGAGACCAGCCTGGTCTACAGAGTGAGTTCCAGGACAGGCTCCAAAAGCCACAGAGAAACCCTGTCTCGAAAAACCAAAAAAAAAAAAAAAAAAAAAAAAGACACTGACTGCTATTTCTGTCCAGAATTCCTAATAATCCCTGATGTTGTAGTTCCTGGCTAGGTTCATTCCTACCCAGCATTTGTTTTTGTCTTTTTCTTTTGAGACAGCCTCACTATACAACCCTTGAAATCACAGAGGTCTGTCTCAACCCATGGTTTTATAAGAGAACTGGGGATGTATTGATGCCACGCCTGATACATCATACCCACCATGCTCTGCAAGGTGGGTGGGTGTCTAGGGGAGCATTTGGTTAAGCCTTCCAGCTCTCTCTCACTAGCTTACATTTCGGTGGGTGCTGAGCTGGGCCATTTCCTATGTATATGTGTCTGCATGGTTTGGAAGGTAGCAGTAATGAAAGACATTGTATTCCAGCAAATGTGTGTTGAACCCCGCTGGGAAACCCATGATAAAAGTCAACCCAGTCAGGACACAGGGTTGTCCAGAAATCTGGGCAGAAGTCTCTGCTTGACCCCTCTTCCCTACACTTCAACATCTCTCTGCTCCCTGCTCTTGTCTGACCTTGTGCCTCAGCACAAGTCCCAGCTTAGGGATATGCCCCATTCTAGACCCTAGAGGCATTGCTGCCAGTTGTGACCCCCTTGGGGATCATATATCAGATACCCTGTATATCAGATAATTCACAACAGTAGCAAAATTACAGTTATGGACTAGCAGCAAAATAATTTCATGTCACCACAATGTGCAAAACTATTAAAGAGTCACATTAGGAAGATTGAGAACCACTGCTTAGGTCCTAAAGGCTTCCTTACAACAGCACAAGTCGTGGCACCCGTGCAGATGCAGACAACCCAGCACACAGGCTTCTTCCTACGTAGGCTTTATTCAAAGACCAAGAAGTATGGATGCCAGGGAGGGAGGACAGCCAGGAGACTCCAGTTTATTAGTACTTGGTTTAACAGTACTTGGAGGTCAGCACTGTGCTCACAGAGGCAAGGAATTTGTCTAGAGATGCCTGAACCACAGGGGTGGACTCAGCCTGAATGTGGCAAGCAAGGGTCACCGGCAGGCATTGGCTCAGGAGCAGCTGCAGAGACAGGAAGTTTCAGACCCTGGCTGTAGACACCTGGACAATGGGCTGAAATTTTTGAAACCACTGTACTCACTGCTCTGGGCTCAAGGGGCCCCACGCCCTCCCTGCTGGTCCTAGATCCTGCTCCCCACCCCTGAACACCTCCAACTGCTGCCTCCATCAGGCCCCAGCACATACTTTGAAGTTCAGAGGTTATACACTCAGCTTGTGGGCCTGCAGGTTGATCAGAGCAGACAGGGCACCAGGCAAGTCATCCAGGTCTCTAACTGCTGTGGTCAGGGCGTCTTTTAACTATTTTATTCACTAAACTGGGTGGGTGTCCATCACCTGGGGAGTCTCTTGGCGCCATTCCAGTTCCTATGGATACTCTGTATTTATATGTCCCTGGAAAAACCACACTCGAGCCTTAGTGTCAGAAAATGGGAACAGTCACCTGGGTCCTGGCCCTTCAGCTCAAGAGATGCACCAAGAAGGAAAGATACTGTGCTTTGGATTTCCCAGAAATACCCGGTGCTGAGGCCAGCCTAGCCTCTCTCCCAACAAGCTGCTCTACTCTCTAGGGTCAGTGTATTGGCAGGTCCTGGACTTGTCCAGCAAAAAAGGGCAGGAATCAGTATTTCTGGCACTGTCTCTGTGTCTTCAGAAGTCTAGTGTGTGGTTGTGATCCTGGCCTAAGTAGTAACTGAGCTAAATGTCAAGCCAATAGCCTATTTTTATGTTTTTACTTTGCCTTTTGTTTGTTATTTCCTGTTACTAAAGATCAAAACTTTGCCTATCCAAGATAGGGGCCCCATTCTTGAGTTCTATCCCCTAGCCTGTCTCTCTTTTTTTTTAAGTGTGTGGGTGTGTGTTTGTTTGTTTTATAGGTGAGTGTGTATACAGCTCCGGGAGTGTTTGTACCTAAGATTTCCCTGCCCCAGATTAGGAAGTGGCTCAGATCCAAACTAGTGCTGCCACAAACTCTTGTTCTGTTTGATCTGTGGCTGTAGGTTTAGCTGGTACTGGGCAGTCTTGTTTATTCACAGCATGGAAAGCCCAGGAAACCTTGTGACAGTATCCTTTCTATGTGAACCTGAAGGATCATGAGCCTGAGATGTAGCCAGTGGGCGGGCAGTAGGTTAAAATCAGGTTTCTGCCACAGTCATGATGGATCTTAGGTAACCAAAAGAAACTTCAATCCCTCTTTGAAAACCAGTGAAGGCCGGGTTGGAGGTCCCCAAGTCCCTTTTCTACATGACAGGCTTCAGTGCAGTCACCTCATCCCAAGCAGTTGAGTCTTGCACAGAATGCTTTAACCACAGCCTCCCTGATACCCGAAAATACACACACACTGATGTGGGAGTCTTCTGTTTTATGTTGATTTCATTGGTTAAATAAAGAAACTGCCTTGGCCCTTTAATAAAACAGAAAATTAGGTAGGCGGAGTAGATAGAACAAAATGATGGGAGAAAGAAGCCAAGTCAGTAGGTGTCGCCATGATTCTCCCACTCAGGACAGCCGCAGATTAAGATCTTCCCTGGTAAGCCACCTCGTGGGCTACACAGATTATTAGAAATGGGTTACATCAATATGTAAGAACTAGCCAATAAGAGGCTGAAACTAATGGGCCAGGCAGTGTTTAAAAGAATACAGTTTCCGTGTAATTATTTCGGGGCATAAGCTAGCCATGCAGGCGGCCGGGTGCCGGGGACGCAGCCCGCTGCTCATCGCTACAACCCACATACCCACACACCCTGGGCATGCCTTGGCTGAGCAGGCTGGAGTTCATGACTGTGATTTTTCTCTGGCACAGTGCTCAGTGTGTCCTGGGCATCTATGCTCATCCTCATTGACCAGCATCTATAGCTGTGACCTCCATGTATGGATCTAGGCAGATGACTGCCTTGCAATAAGACTTGGCCCTGAGCAGAGTCTAGAAACAGACCAGAAGCCTAGGTGGAGGGCACAGTTTTTCTGTCCTGACTGCCACTCTCTGTCCTGGCCACTGTCTCCAAATTACCACACAGAAACTAATATTAC
Source organism: Neodon shergylaensis (assembly GCA_025134845.1). Classification (NCBI taxonomy): domain Eukaryota; kingdom Metazoa; phylum Chordata; class Mammalia; order Rodentia; family Cricetidae; genus Neodon; species Neodon shergylaensis. The sequence goes on from JABTXL010008669.1 coordinate 10,841,464, forward strand.
TTGTAAATGCTCGGCCAATAGCTCAGGTTGTTACTAGCTAACTCTTACATTTAGATTAACCT
>JABTXL010008670.1:0-22099 GCA_025134845.1 Neodon shergylaensis
GATTGCCGGATGACATAATCTTCAGAACTTGTCCTCGGCACTAAGCAACATGTGACTTTGCTGATTGCTTCATTAATCCTAGTAAGGTCTGGAAGAGGGAAGCCTGAGGCTGGCCTGGGTTATGTAATGAGTTCAAGGCCAGCCTGGGCATCTTCTTGAGAGCCTGTGTCAAAACAAAAGTAAAGATCTCCAGGTTCTCCTAGGCAGTTTGGATGCTCACCTTACTAGACCGGGATGGAGGTGGGTGGTCCTTGAACTTCCCACAGGGCAGGGAACCCTGATTGCTCTTTGGGCTAAGGAGGGACTTGATTGGGGGAGGGGGAGGGAAATGGGAGGCGGTGGCGGGGAAGAGACAGAAATCTTTAATAAATAAATAAATTAAAAAAAAGAAGTCCTTGGGTTAGTTTATGGACCTCTATTATCTGAGAGTTGGGCAATGACTGTGCCAATAAGAGACAGTGAAATCCAGGTGGGTGTGGTTAAGAGGTCCCACTAGATACCCAGAGAGCTCTTGGTCAGGGATTTTCAACTGGTTTTCTTATGTAAATTGGCAGAGTGGGCAGGACTTCAGGGGCTGGTCTATAGCTGTGAGCAGGATCAGTGCTTTCCTTCCAAACACCAGACACCTCACTGGGCTCCTGAGGTACTGTCCTTCCATGATGTGGCTCTGTGCATTGGTCCTGATCGCTCTCACTGCTTGCCTGACTCAGGGTGAGTACTTCTGGATGCATATTTGAAATCCTTTGTCCTGAGCCTTGGTGAGTGCAGGCTCATTCAGGGAAAAACAAAAATAAAAACAAAAACAGGTCCTCTGTCTTAGAGGTGTTTGCCCTCTGGACGTGGACAGAAAGAGTGAGTGAATCTAAGTTCAGTGATCTTGAGCTTTGTGTTCCTGAGTGAGGAACTTAGCTTGGCAGTGCAGTGCGGGCTCCTTCCCCCTTGGGCTGCAGTGGGGGTGAAGTGAGGGACTGTGTCTGTGGCCTTCCCATGGTGGTCGGTCTAGAAGAGGTATAGAAAGGGGGGATTTAAAATAGAGTATGTCCATGGAAAGTTTCACGTGTAAAATCATAAAAGAGCTGCATTTGAAAAGACGATTTTTTCCCCTGAGAGTTCCCTGAAAAGGAGGTGTATCAAGGAATTAGGACAGAGGGGGAATTCTTAGCTGAGATATCGGGCACTTAAAGAAATCTCACACAGGCTCAGAACTGAGAGACAGACAGTTATTTATTTTAGGGGAAAACTTACAAATCCGGATTCTCTGCTTTGGTTCTTGATGGAGATCAGATCCAAAAAAGCCGAAGAAGCGAACCAGGTCAAGGGGGGCGGAGAGCAGAAGGGGCGGGACGCGCTTAGGCGTCCGGGTAAAGAGTCAATGAGGCCACGCCCAAAATCACTGGTATCAGTCAGAAGTCTGAGACAGAACAGAAGCTGTTAGCAAGGGTCTTTGTCATGGTTTACATGACAGAGAAGAGAGGAGTCAGGAGACAGAGATGTAACCTTAACTAGTTGGGGCAGTTCCAGGGGATTTGGGGATGAAGAGACTGTGTTTAAGTGTACTAACTCTGTGTGATCAAGACGGGTTAGTGGAGGAACAGGCTAAAGGACCCAGATAAGTAGGTGGCTAGGGGTATGGTTTTGGAGTTGTTAGACCCTTGGGGTACAGTTTATCCCAGATGAGCAGGGCATCAGAGGTCAAAGCAACAGGTATAGAAAGCAGATCCGTGGTCAGTACAGTAGTGATGGGACCTCAGGACCCATTTGCGCCACTGAGGCTTCCTGGGGAACGCGCTCATTCAAGGCTTCTAAAATCATCCCTCACTCTATCTCCAGCTCCAGAATCTACAGCGGTGCTTCCCTGTTAAGGGTCACTGACTTGTTGAATTTTCTAGACTTTCCTTCTGTTTAGCTGTGTGACACTGTGAGAGGCTGGGATAGGATATGAGGCAGAGTGAGAAAGGGTTTGAATTCGGAGAGGATCATGTCTACGCTGCTTGTTGCCCATACCCCTCGAAACTCCTGCTCCTTCATCTTTGCTATGGCTTTGGTAACTCCTACTTAGCAGTGTTTTTTTTTGTGGGGGGGGCATCTGTATGTACTTGTAGCACACAGTAGGTGATCAATATGTGCACATCCCACATTATTTAAGCAACATCTATATTTTTGTTTGAACTTTCATCCCATCCATTCTATCTTCTACCCAGAGCCATTTAGATTCTTCCCACTTCATTTGGGTAGAAAATACTCATTGAATTAGCACAGACCACACCTAGCGGTTTCTTCTGCCTTCTCCCTCTCCTCGGGACTCTAGCTGGTCCCTACCTCCCTTTCCCTTTGGCCTTTCATCTGCCACCACCCTGGTAGGTGTTCTCACTCAGCTCCAGTTGTCCCTGGGCTTCACAATTGCTTCTTACAGTATACAAATGCACAGTGTGCACCTTCATGTTCATGCAGTGAACTTGACCTATCCCTCACTGACCTCCTTCCAGCACTGAAATTCCCATGTCTGGGGGCATCTTCCTGCTCAGAGATCCTCCAACTGCTCCTGTCTTCTAGGAAGTCAGAAGCATGCCCTAGTTCTTCTGTCTTCTTTCTCTTTAGGCCCCATATCTATTCAGGAAGTAAGTCTACCTTAAAGTTCCCTATATACATCTGCATATCTCTGCAGATCTCTTATTCTAGTAGAGACCTCTGGGTCATCATGCTTAAAGCTATGAAAGGGATGTTCTAGAACTCTGTTGTGTTCTCGATCCCATAGCTATTTTATTTATTTTTTATTTATTTGTCTACTAAATAAAGCCCTCCGGTCAGGAATTCAGAGTCCTTCATGATATGTATCTGATAATACAAGATTACTGTCTACTCCCCTTGGATTGCACATGGTGGTATTCATACATCATCTTCTCTTCCCAGAAATGGCCAGTGTTATGCTGTCTCTAGGTTGCTGCACTTAATGCTCATTTGTGCTTAATACCTGCCCTTTCCATCCTCCCACCTCTGCTGCAGGGCTGAGGGTCTCTATGATAAAACCAATAAGAAGGCCTCATTCCTTCTAATCTCTCCCTCCTATCCCTCTCCCAAGTTGCCACCTTTTTCTTATGTGAGTTGTCTGTGGCCCATCCTATGAGGTCAGCATCCTGAGGATATGCTCACCTTCCTCATTGCCTCATTCAGCAGACAGCTCATGTCTTCTTTATTTTACACGAAACAAAGCTATAGCCAAGAGGATTGAGTGACTTATTCAAGGTCACATACCTAGAAAGTAACAACGCCTGCCTGGAGTCCAGGTCTGGCCTTTCTCTTCTGAAATGTCCTCATTTTCTCCATGTCCAGCAGGGCACCCATCCTCAATACCCGTGGTAAACACCATACATGGCAAAGTCTTTGGGAAATATGTCAGCTTAGAAAGATTCACACAGCCTGTGGCTGTCTTCCTGGGAGTCCCCTTTGCCAAGCCCCCTCTTGGATCCCTGAGGTTTGCTCCACCACAGCCTGCAGAGCCTTGGAGCTTCGTGAAGAATGCCGCCTCCTACCCTCCTATGTAAGCCGCTGGGGCCCTAATAGGGGACATTGTCCTTGTAAATATAAGCAATATCTTTCCAACTGTCTTAGCCCCCTCGCTATTTGCCGTGTAGACACCATGACCAAGGCAAGTATGGGAGAAAAGGTATATTGGGGGTTTACAGTTTCAGCGGATGAGTCCATGACTGTCATGGCAGGGAACATGGTATCACTCCGGCAGGAATGGTGCTGGTGCAATAGCTGAATGCTCTTATCTTAAAACAACAGTCAAGAGGCAGTGTTGGCAGAGCTAACTGGGAATGGTTTCGGCTTTTGAAACCTCAAGCCCAGCCCCAGAGATACACCTCCTCCGGCAAGGCTACATCTCCTAATCCTTCCCACCAGTTTTGCCAACTGGGTACCAAGCATTCAAATGTGTGAACCTATAAGGCCATTCTCATTTAAGCAACTACACTGGTTAACTATCCTTGGGGCAGTTGTCTAACATCTGTGCCTTAGATTTCTATTCTATGAATGGGAATAATCACAGATGTCTGGGGTTGGTGTAGGCCTTAAATGATTTCTATTAACAAAGAGTAAGTGTTTACACGCTTGAAGGACCCATAATTACCATCAGTTCAACTCTGGATTGGACCTTTGAGCTCTCTTACCAGGGCAGCCACACTGATTTCTGGGCTATGAAAAGGGTAGAATATTAGCAGGCCAGGGCAGCAGGACACTTAGCGTCAATACTTTTCCCTAGACCCAGAATTTTGAGTGCCTTTACCCAAGGGCACCCAGCATATTAGTGGTTGAAGCAGAACAAAGGTGTAGTTTTCCTAAGCTGTGTTATTCATACAGAGTATGTTTGTCATTAGAAGTCATACCATTGGTTGATGAAAGTGTCCCAGGGATTAGAAGATGTTTACCAGATGGAGTACTATGTCAGTCACCCTGTAGCCCACTGTAGAAAGCCCAGTAGGGACTTAAACATGGCATCAGTCCAGGCCATGCAGGAGATGTCATGATCATGGACAGGCCAGCATGTGAGCTCTTCTCTCCTGGGCCTAGAATATAGCCTAAGGCTCTGGGAAGGGAACAGATGTCAAGTCCTTTTTACTCTGCAGAGTTGGAAGGTGCTAGAGAATCCAGATTTTCCTCCAGGAAGCATGTAGACCTTCTTACACACTCATACCAGCTTCATTAACAAACTCAAACCTCCCGGTGCAAGGTTGGGCCTCAGACAGCCTGCACACCTTCCATCTGGTGGAATGTGGGTGTCCTCTATCCTTCCTAGGTGCTCCCAAGACCCAGAGGCAGGGAAGATGCTCGCAAAGCTCTTCACCAACAGAAAGGAGACCATTCCTCACGAGTTTTCTGAAGACTGTCTCTACCTGAACATTTACACCCCTGCCGACTTGACAAAGAGCAGCAGGCTGCCCGTAAACATGGAACCACTGGTCCAGACTTGTGAGGTCCAGCACTGGACTCTTCTTTGCCACTGGGAGAGAATGTGGGCATCTGGGGGCAAGGACATTACAGTCCAGGCCTGAATCCAAACCTTCTGTTTACCTCCAAAAAGACAAAGGTTTCTTTCCTCTCTGTCTGAGTGCATCAGACTCTGCAGGAGGTTGCCCTGCACCCGAGAGTCCCATCTTACTCTTCCAAGCTCTCTCACCCTAACAAGGACAGTGATATCAAGTCTTACTTACAATGGAGGGAGAACATGATCCCAGAGTAGCCAAGACATAATTTCAATAAATTGAAGCTGAAAACAAAACTTTAATTTTAAAAAAAATTCTATGTAATAGTTCACATGAAAGAAACTGATATTCTGGTGCAGGAAGCTAGGGCACACAGTTGGTAGGCAGGGCAATAGCATGGGCCTTTGGACCTTTAAAACAAAAAAACAAACAAACAAATCTGTGCTGTTTGATAAGGAGTAGCAAAGGTAGCTGGAATGTCACCTTTTAACTCACAGTACCTGTGATAACTTACAGTGGCCTGGGACAGAGGTGTGAGGGGAGGAGCTGCGGGCAGCCTCTTTTGCCTTTTGTCAGTAATCCTGGGCTTTATTGCAGGTCTCTGTTATCAGTTACTGCCTTTGGCACAGGCAGAGGATGCCGTGAGTCGGTTTCCCCCAGAAATGAAGGGCCTGAGATGGGGCAGGCTGCCATTTGCCGGCCAGTGGTTGGGAAAGGGGCTTTGGGAAGAGGCAATCTCTGGGGTGTAACAAGCCAAATGCCGAAGAGACTTTGAGATTCTGGCAGACAAAGCACTTTCTTTTCTTAGTTGATGCATGGGGAATTAGTCTCTATTTCAGATAGAAGCAATATATTTCATATAGAAGCAACTTAGTGCAACTAAGTCCGCTTAGTGCAACTCTGGGTTCATAGTACACATTATGATTTCTTTTAAACAAATAGGATTTTGTACTTCTCTGCTCTGTAGGTTAAATCACACACACACACACACACACACACACACAAATTGCAAACTTTTGCATCCTTTTAACTTCAAGTGTTATCAGTCTTTGGTACACAGTGGTTTCTTAAGTAATGTTAGCCAGAGGAAGCAGCAGTGAGCTGGACTAAGCAGGGTGGGAGGATTCGGGCATATTGAGGAGACAATGTAGAAGCAGGACCACTAGGCTAGTGTGTTTCTCATCACACCATCAGTTCCCTACAGAGAAGTTAAATTTACCATTGAAAGGTTAGTTACATTAAATGGAGTGGCAGTCCAAGCATTGCTTCTTGCTTACATTCAGTTGGTTGAACACCCCAGGCATGAGGTCATGGGGTTGTGGGGAGAACATGATGTCCTTGGTCCATGCTCTCTGCATGATGGTTTTCTCAACTTGAAATCGCTAAAGGATGGAAATGAGGAGAAAGATGGGGACATTGAGTGTCACAGCATTTTAGACTGTTCTGAGAGAGGTAGAAAGGTAGAAAGGCTGATTGCAGCCTTTCTGGATATTGGTGTGTTTGGGATGACATCCTTGAGTCACAGCCTAGATGCAGGCAATCAAACCAGATGACTTCTGCAGTCTCTGCAATTCTGCTACCAATGACCAGTGTAACCGATTATGTTATTGTCTAGGTGATGGTGTGGATCCATGGAGGTGGACTGGTGATCGATGGAGCATCAACCTATGATGGACTGCCCCTTGCTGTCCATGAAAATGTGGTTGTTGTGGTTATTCAGTTTCGCCTGGGCATCTGGGGATTCTTCAGGTGATATATTTTCACAAGTCCTATTATCGCCAAATGTTAACACAGCATAGACCAGGACTCCCACATTGAACCCTTGGTGGGCAAACCATGTACAAACCCTAGGGATCAGTACAAGACCTTGTTACAACCTTAGTCCCTTGTGTCAAGCCTGATATTGTTATAACCATCAACTGTTACAAATAGCTATTTTAATGTTATCACTGTCCTGCACAGGGCCAGAGTGTTCTGGAAGACTGATTAAGTAATTGTTTCTCTCCAGCATGCTTCTGTGTCAAGGCCCACAGCCCCCATTCTGACTGCATCTCACACCAGCTAGATTTGCACTTTTTTCCTCCTGTGACCCTGAGGCCTTTGTATCCACTGTGCCTCCTAACTGCTGTTCTCTTCTTCAGAGGCACAACCACATGCCCTGATTTACTCTCTGTTGCTGTGTTAGAACACTGACCAAAAGCAGCTTGGGGGAAGAAAGGACTTACTTGGTTTATGCTTCCAGGTCCTAACTTATCCCTGAGGGAAGTCAGAGCAGGAAATTAAGCAGAAACTGAAGCAGAAGCCAGGAGGGATGCTGATTCCCGACTTTCTACATCCTCATCCTCAGCCATCTTTCTTATGTAACCCAGACCTACCTGAATAGGGATGGTGCCATCCATTGTGGGCTGGGCTCTCCTACATTCATCATCTGTCACAACGACCTCACAGACATAACCACAGGCCGATCTGATCTGGGACATTCTTACATTGTTCCGTTAAGGTTTCCTCTTCCCAGGCAGTTCTGGACTGTGTTAAGTTGGCAGCAAGAACCAACACAACTTATTTACATGATTTATTCAGGTTTCCCATAAGTGATGCTGCCTCAATGTCATCTTTCCTCGTTGTGCAATCTAAAGCCCCACCCTTTGGCCCGACTGCTATATTCTCTTTACCCAATTATGTTTTTCCACTGTCTGTCATCATATTCTGTTTCCATCTGTTGGCCTGTGGTGTATTGTAAGAGTCGGTGTAGTCAGATGTTTTATGAGTTTTGTTCCCAGGTGAGTTGCACATTTTAAACCCTGGTTGTATGCATGGTGGCTCCGGACCACCTAGTTTCTGGACAGTGAGTGTGGATCCCCACTCTGAATGTTGCTGTAGGGATGAACAGCAGGTGAATACCCTTGTCAGTGATGTGGGACTGGCTTTTTCTTAGAAGCCTCACATAGAGTCCCAATCTCTCTCTTAGAGCACAATCATGACATTTCTAAATCTACCCACTACTGTCTTATAGCACAGGTGATGAACACAGTCAGGGGAACTGGGGTCACTTGGACCAGGTAGCTGCACTGCACTGGATCCAGGACAATATTGCCAACTTTGGAGGCAACCCAGGCTCTGTGACTATCTTTGGAGAGTCAGCAAGAGGTGCGAGTGTCTCTGTTCTTGTAAGTGTCCCTGATACCAGGCCTTATGTCCAGGCTTGATGTCTGCTGAGGAGATCTCTCACGGGTTTGATGTCTGCTGAGGAGATCTCTCATGGGTTTGATGTCTGCTGAGGAGATCTCTCACAGACCAGTCAGTCCGGCCTTGGCACTTTTGCTCTCATAACCTGGGTTCAGGTTGACTCCACTTATCAGTCAGCATCAGATAGTGGCTGGCTAAAGATTAAACTTTCCGCAGCTCCTAGGGAACTCAGAGTTCAGCTCTGTGTCATGGGCCATAAAAAGCACCAATTGTACACTGCACCATGCCACATCTACACTTCTGACTTATTTAGATACTCTTTGATAATTAGACTAACATTGGGGTTGCTTTCTCTCAAGAAGTATTGGGTGTAAACTCCAAAGAGGAAGCGGGAGGGCATGAGTGTAATTATTTGGTTAAAGCCTGGTTCTGCACAGTGAAGAGACTTGGGCACCCAGAAGCCTGGGTCTGCATAGTGAAGGGACTCGGGCACGCAGTAGACTGGGACTACACAGTGAAGGGACTCTGGCACTCAGAAGAAGCAGGCCTGTCTTCAGATGGTCTTTCCATGCTCAGGAGGAAAGATGGCAGTCTCTGGAACTGAATTATATGGTAGAAAGTGAGCCATAAAACTGGAGGGCATTGAGGGGAGCAATGGAAAGCACTGGTGACTTCTAGGACCACCCTAGCTCACTCTGAGTTGAACAGATAATCACCCTATCACTGCATCTTCAAATACACTAATTTCATATTTTTGATTGTCAAATGAAGCTGGGTGATGGTGCATATCTATAATCCTGTCACTCAGAAAGCTGAGGATTAAAGGCCACAAGATAAAGGTCAACCTCAACTAAAGAACGAATTCTTTCCCATTCTGGGCTATTTGGAAATAAGTGTTTTCTTAAGCGGGAAGCAGTCTTCTGTATCTTTTTTTTAGAAATGCAAAGTATTCCAAAGTGGAAATAAAGCATTATTTACCCAATCACATTATACCCTTGGATTATTTATTTATTTATTTATTTATTGGTTTTTTTTTCGAGACAGGGTTTCTCTGTGGTTTTGGAGCCTGTCCTGGAACTAGCTCTGTAGACCAGGCTGGTCTCGAACTCACAGAGATCCGCCTGCCTCTGCCTCCCGAGTGCTGGGATTAAAGGCGTGCGCCACCATCGCCCGGCCCCTTGGATTATTTATAATTTTAATATTACAAATAATAGGAGCACACTTATTTTTCATGAGCCTCTGTGTTCACTTTTCCTGGGATAAATTCTGAGTAATATAATTCTGAAGCAGAATTTGTGACTAAGAATTGTCCAATTGTCTTTCCAGTGGTTTGATTGTAGAGAAAGGCTTTTGCCATGTTCTTTTTGTTTGGTTCTTGTTTTGGACTCTGTCTTCACTGTGTTACGTGTCTTTTTGGAGGAGGTGGTTCCAGGGTGATCCTAGGAACAGGATACTTTTATGCCCACAGAGCACCAGGGTCCCTAGATGAATGGCCACGGCAGCAGAGCAGATGGACAGAGCCCTAAAGAGTAAGCGAATCTCAGATCACTCCTTTGTGTGCAAACCCTCTTCTCTTCTCCCTGCCAGGTGGTGTCCCTGCTGGCCAAGAACCTCTTCCACAGGACCATCTCTCAGAGCAATGTCGTCTTCAATCCTTGCCTGTACGGGAGGGATGCCAGGCCCATGGCTAAGGTAGGAGCTGCCTGGGACAGCTACTGCACTCTTTAGCAGTCTTTCTTGCTGCAAGATTCAGCTGAGGCTCTCAAGGGATGCCTGAATAAGAATGAATGAACAGAAAGGGCTGGTTTATTACCCACATCTTAAGCCACGTTCTCCACTTATTAAAGGTTCCATGTTGAGTATGTTATCCAGGCCTCCAGCAATTCTGCACACATTTTAGTGTATTGGAGACATGATCATGTCCTGTGCATGTCACATCTAATCGCCATCCTGAGCAGATGGAAAGTGAAACACAGGGGGATTGAATGAATAATCTGGCAAGTGGTAGAGGTGAGGCTAAAATCAGGCAGTGAAATTCTTGATTTTAAACCTTTAACATCCAACAGATTCTCTAAGAGACATTTTATTCCTAGAATATCCCTCATCTTTTAGTGGTCCTGCCAATAGACATTGGGCCCATTTTTGTCAGAACAAGATAACAGAGACATAGATATTGTGTAATCAGCTCTATCCATGTCTAGTCAGCAGTAGAGGTTACTCTGGTACCCAGCCCCTACACTTGTTCCTTTAGACTACTTTCAGCAACCTTCTATACCATCTTCAGAAGTCAGGCACGGGCTAGAAGCCACAGTCTACATGGAGGGAGCCAAAGGATGTGCTCTTGACCCCTGTTCTCTTATAGAAAGTGGCTGCTCTTGCTGGCTGTAAAACCACCACCTCAGCTGCCATGGTTCACTGCCTGCGCCAGAAGACAGAGGATGAGCTCTTGGAAGTCACACTGAAAATGGTAGGTGTGCCCATCCTTGTGTCCCTACCCTGTGATCTTGGCCAAAGGCTGGACTCATTCAGCTGTCTTCTGAAATCGCTTGTCCCTTCTCAGGACAGTGTCAATATTGTGATGTAAATTAGTTCTCACTGCTCCCTTAACAGGAAATAAATGTAAATAATAAATAAATACATTTAAAAGTGCTCAATAAGAACATTATAGGAAATTCCATGATCATCCTTCAGCTTATCAAAGCTTAATATCATGGTATTCTTATTTTCAGGTATATTTTAAATTATACTTCTACACCTAATCACCAAAGTGAATTAGGGGTGGTGAGGGTATGAAATACCAGGCTTCTAAGGCAAATGTCACATACAATCTAGGACTACCTGTCCTGGAAGGTATCACCCACAGTGGGCTGGGCCCTCCCACATCAATCATTAATCAAGAAAATCTCCCAAAGACATGTCCACAGGCCAATGTAACGAAGGCCATTCTATAATTGAGATTTCCCCATCTTAGGTGACTCTAGTTTGTGTCAAGCTAACAAAAATTTTCCAGCGCAATATTTTCCCAGCTTTCGACTGTCTGTTCATTCATCCTTTAACCTATTCTATTAATTATTTTTATTAGTCTAGTAGAGATCCATCTAAAATGTTTAATTCTTCTATTTTCAATCTATCTTATCTCTATTACCCATGTGACTAAATTGTATCTATGTGCCTTCATGCAGACTTTCAAAACCATGGTCTGTAGGATTCCTCTAGAGGCCACAGAAGCTCTCTGGCCTTGTGTTGTTTCTGCTTGTCCATGAACTGAGCCAATGTGAACATAGGGCTTTCACTGTCAGGCTTAGGTTAGGTGTTACAAGAATTAAGAGAAGGCTATTGTCTAATACTCAGAGAAAAGGCAACTATTTCAGCCACTCTCCATATGACACAGGGGACTCAGCTTGCACAGGAATGGCTGGTGACTTTGAAGAAGCCAAGAGAACCCCATATCCAAGAACATGCTACAAGTTTTAGGATCTTTTAGCAGTACTTCCATGATTATCTATTGGTCCCAGCATGCATGCACACATACTTGTATGCATGAGCATGTGCATACATACATCATACTCGTGGATTGTGGGACTCCAATGCACAATGGAGGCATTGTAGTGATTGTTTCCCCTACGCAGGTGAACCCAGTTAGCTAGAGGGTAGTGATGTAATCACTGTCAACCTTACAATAAAGAAAAGCATGGGTTACAATGAGTTCCAGTAATCTTGGAAGTGTAAGTTTTCTGATCCCAAATGATAATGTTCTTTAATGTCCCCTGAACAGGAAAATGAATGCTTTGTAAGAGACTCCTTCAGCAATTGAAATGTTCTGGGACAAATGGTCTAGCCAGGGATATGTCTAGATGTTCTGAAAATACTTGGGAATGCACCACGTCTATTACTCAGTTTTCTGTTCTTTTCTTTTTCCCAGCATTTCGGAGTCATACCCTATCTGTTTAGAAGACATTTTTTTCTTAATTTAAAAGATAGACTTACTGTAAACTCAGGTGGACTAGCATGGTTTATCCAAAATTTCTGACTTACATGGAAGTAAACTGTAGTGGAGGGGCAGGCTAGGTGCCCAGACACCTGGGAAGACATGATGCTCCTTTAAACCATACAAGGAACCTTGTGAATTGTAGTTGAGAAGTGAAGGGTTAAGATGGGGTTGTAATCTGGAATCTTCTTTACCTGTCCCTCATACCTGAGATCATGTGTAGTTGCCTGAATTCATGAAGCAGGAATGAGGAAAGGGGGACAGTGGTGGAGGGTCTTCTAGTCTATCCCAACTGTAGCTTATCCCCACAACTCTGTATGCTTCCTACTACCACCTTGACCTAATTCCACTACTCTGCAGAGGAGACATTGGGGGTATTGTCACCAGTGAGAGGAGTTGAGGTGAGAAGTACAGCAATTGGAAGCAGGCATCCTTTCCAGAGTTCCTAAGCCCCTGAGTGGGTCCCAAAGTCTGTCCCTTTGCTGCCACTACCCCATCATTTGGATCCTCCCTGTGACCATGCCCAGAGGACTCTGACCCTGTTTCATATCTGTTTTTATGATAAAGTAGCCTGAGAAAACAACTTAGGGGGGAAAGGGTTTATTTTAGCTCACAATTCCTGGTTATAGTCCATCATTATGGGGAAATCACCATGGCAGTTGATTGAAGGAGGTAGTCGCATCCCATCCTCAGTCGGGAGCTGAGCTGAATGCATACACACTCTCTTGTTTGCTTGTGCTAAGTTATACAATCTTTTTTTTATTGAAAAAAAAATCCCTGCTTCCTCCCAGCCTCCCATTTCCCTCCCCCTCCTCCCGCCCCTCTCCCCCTCCCCCCACTCCTCTCCCCCTACCTCTCCAGTATGAAGAGCAGTCAGGGTTCCCTGCCCTGTGGAAAGTCCAGGGTCTTCTCCCCTCCATCCAGGTCTAGGAAGGTGAACCTCCAAACTGGCTAGGCTCCCACAAAGTCAGAACATGAAGTAGGAACAAAACCCCAACAAAACCCCATGCCATTGTCCTTGGCTTCTCATCAGCCCTCATTGTCCACCATGTTCAGAGAGTCCGGTTTTATCCCATGCTTTTTCAGTCACAGTCCAGCTGGCCTTGGTGAGCTCCCAATAGATCAGCCCCACTGTCTCGGTGGATGGGCGCACCTCTCGTGGTCCTGACTTCCATGCTCATGTTCTCCCTCTTTTCTGCTCCTCATTGGGACTTTGGGAGCTTAGTCCGATGCTCCAGTGTGGGTCTCTGTCTCTATCTCCATCCATCACTAGATGAAGGTTCTATGGTGATATGCAAGATATTCATCAGTATGGCTATAGGATAGAGTCATTTCAGGTTCCCTATCCTCAGCTGCCCAAGGAACTAACTGGGGACATTGCCCTGGGCACCTGGGTGCCACTCTAGGTTCATGTCTCTTACCAACCCTAAGGTGGTTCCCTTAATTAAGTTATGTGATTCCCTGCTCCTCTATCCAACCTTGTTTTATCCCCAATCATCCCATTTCCCCAAGTTCCCCCCATCCTCCCCTTCTTACTTTTCTCTCCCCATCTCCCCTTACCCCTATCCCACCCCACCCCCAAGGTCCCAATTTTTTGCCCAGCAATCTTGTCTATTTCCCATAGCAGGGATAATAACTATATGTTTTTCTTTGGGTTCACCTTCTTATTTAGCTTCCTTAGGATCACAAATTAAGCTTCTGTAAAGCAAAGGACAGTGTCACTAAGACAAAAAGGCAACCTACTGACTGGGAGAAGATCTTCACCAACCCTGCAACAGACAAAGGTCTGATCTCCAAAATATATAAAGTACTCAAGAAACTAGACTTTAAAATGCTAATTAACCCAATTAAAAAAATGGGGCACTGAACTGAACAGAGAATTCTTAACAGAAGAAGTTCAAATGGCCAAAAGATACTTAAGGTCATGCTCAACCTCCTTAGCGATCAGGGAAATGCAAATCAAAACAACTTTGAGATATCATCTTACGCCTGTCAGAATGGCTAAAATCAAAAACACCAATGATAGCCTTTGCTGGAGAGGCTGTGGAGAAAGGGGTACCCTCATCCATTGCTGGTGGGAATGCAAACTTGTGCAACCACTTTGGAAAGCAGTGTGGCGGTTTCTCAGGAAATTTGGGATCAACCTACTTCTGGACCCAGCAATACCACTCTTGGGAATACACCCAAGAGATGCCCTATCATATGACAAAAGCATTTGTTCAACTATGTTCATAGCAGTATTATTTGTAATAGCCAGAACTTGGAAACAACCTAGATGTCCTTCAATGGAAGAATGGATGAAGAAAGTGTGGAATATATACACATTAGAGTACTACTCTGCCATAAAAAACAATGACTTCTCGAATTTTGCATGTAAATGGATGAAAATAGAAAACACCATCCTGAGTGAGGTAACCCAGACCCAAAAAGAGGATCATGGGATGTACTCACTCATAATTGGTTTCTAGCCATAAATATAGGTTAAGTTATACAATCTTATACAGGGCTACCTGCCTAGGAAATGGTGCCCCCTACAGTGGTCTGGATCTTTCTACACAAATTAAAATTTTTAGGACACTTTTCTAAAGACAAACCCACATTCCAACTCAATGTAGAGTCTATCCCATTGAAACTCTCCCCACGAGTGGTTTTAGGTGGTACCAAGTTGACAATTAGAGCTGACCATCAGAGACTTAGGATAAGGTTCTCTTGATCTTGGGCCTAGCCAAGGAAAACTCTGAAGAAAGAACCTAATACTTCTAAGGCCAAGCTCTAAATATCAGCTTTGGACAAGGAAGTTTTCTCACCCAATTTCTCTGCCTTTGTTTCCACAGAAGTTTGCTACTGTTGACTTAGTTGGAGACCCCAGAGAGGTAAGGGCCTTTGCTTTCTGAATTATAGGTACTGAATCTTATATTTAAGGACTAATACTCATTTGTAGAACAGTACTATTATCTGTGTGTGCAAGGCTGAGGTCCAGAGACTTTTGATGGTAACACGATCAGGAGGACCAGGGGCAGGATCAGGATGACCTGTTTCCCTGTCCAGTGTTCTCACTCAGCAACTCAGTGTCCCCCAGAGTCACCTGCGCCCCTCCAAGTGACATTTCCTGCTTTTATAATGATCCTATAGAGTACGATGCATTAGAACCTTTCATGTTCCAGAGACAGATGGCTGAGGAGCCCTGGATTCATCAATAGGGAGCACGGGTCCCCTGAAAGGACATAGGGATGATACACTGTGAAGGATGAGACTTTGATCTCAGTGCTGAGGGTCCCATACTCTTTCCACCAGCCTGGAACCTCCAACTTTGCCCTTCTCCTCATCCCTCCTGCTCTCCTAGCCCCCAGAACTGGCCAGGAGACTAGTTCTGCAGTATCTCCAGCCATGGGTAGTTGACTAGGTTTACAGCTATGACCTCTACAGCCATGGGTAGTTGACTAGGTTTACAGCTATGACCTCTAAAGCCATGGGTAGTTGACTAGGTTTACATAGCCACGGGTAGTTGGCTAAATTTATATTTATGACCTCTACAGACATGGGTAGTTGACTAGGTTTACAGCTATGACTTCTACAGCCATGAGTAGTTGAGTAGGTTTACAGCTATGACCTCTACAGCCATGGGTAGTTGACTAGATTTACAGTACTAAGCGTGGTTTCCTCAAGCCGTATCCAGGCTTGTGGGGTATGCAGAGATAAGATGCTGTGGTGGGGCAGTTAAAATTTTCTTAAACTAGCATACAAAATATTAAGTTTAATTATGGTGTTTTCAAACAAAATAATTAATAAATATGAGTTAAATTTGCTTTTAAACAATTTTGAATTCTGTACATGCGTGCGATACATACTAACCACTTTTACCTCCAACCTCTCTAAAATCTACCAGCTCCCTTTGTTCTCACAAATGTCTCTCTTACATTTATAACTGCTTGTTTCATTTTGCAACCCAGTTAGATTATCCAGGGCTGTCTGTGTGATCATGGGTTTGGTGGGTTCAGCAGGTTGCGTACAAGACACTGGCTCCTCATCACTAGAGTCTATTAATAGTCAATAATGCAGAAGTAAAGGACAGGACCCTTCTTCCTTGACTTATTGTTGATAGAGCCTACCTTGTGTGGGTCCAGTGCAGGTTATAGATTATTAATAGAAAGTGCTGTCTAGAGAAGGTGGTTTCACAAGCCTTCACTCTGTCTTCCAATATTACACACTTCCTCCCACATCTTCCAGAATGTTCCCGGAGCTTTGGCAAGTGTGGTATACATATCTCATTCAGGCCTAGGAAGGACAGTCACAGACATTACATTTCCATTTTTCCAGAGCTATCCCTTCCTGCCCACCGTGATTGATGGAGTATTGCTGCCAAAGTCACCAGAAGAGATCCTGGCTGAGAAGAGTTTCAACACTGTCCCCTACATGGTGGGCATCACCAAGCATGAGTTTGGCTGGCTCATTCCAGTGGTGAGAATAAATGGCCTTTTATACAGGTGTGCTCACAATCGCAGCCATCATGAACCCCCTGCTGCTCAAATGCCTTCTTCTTACTTCAGTGTTCTTTGAAACCAGAACATATGTCCCCATTGCCATGAGTGGGTATTTCCATGACAGTATCACCCAGAAAGTCCATCTATCCTATGGGAACCTTAGTCCTGGAAACCCTTCTCCCCAAACACTACCTTTCCTTGAAAAGTCCTGAAATTCATAAGCTGGAAGGGCCAGAAATAATACCCATACTGATGGAGCAACAGAGGACATCTAGGAAGGAGAAGACGCTGGTGGGCAGAGGTCAGGATGGGGCTCAGCAGCTTCCACCTTAGAGTTGAACTCTCAGGCCCTGGGAGATCTCCACAGGGGCTCTGAAAGGCCTCAATTGCCTAGAGTCAGAGAGAAGTCATTGAGTTAGTTCTGAAGTCCAACCAGGATTGACTCTTTAATATGTCAAAGAAAAGGTCAGACTCCAAGAAATCCAACTGGGTACTTTCAGCTTACTTTTGGTAGAATGACTGAAATATGAAAAAGAGAAGCTGTGACCTGAGTCTGGGTCCCTGACTCTGATATCTAGAGAGGTTTCAAGGTTGGAAGTTCAAGGAGTGACGTGAGCGGTGAGTCTGGCACAAGGCTATTGAATTCAGTTCATGCTCTCTCCTCAGGACTGGAAGTTGAAGTAAAACTCTCACCAAAGAGAGTTCACTGTCCTCCACAGTAGCCACATCTCTGCCAGATGTTGTCCTCCACAGTAGCCATAAAAGAAATCAAGTATCATCTCTCCCAGATGTTTACATTTCCAAAACTTTTTAAATGTCAAGCAATTTTTTCCTCAACTCTCAAGAAAGTAATTCTGGAAGAAATTATTAGCTTGCAGAACAGAGAAAGGACTGGTAATCACAAGCATTTTAACACTTCAAGAGTGGGCTCAGGGGCAAATCTGTCCATCACCAAGTGCAGGCTGAAACTGCTTTTCCCATGTTAAAGTCCTTGGAAGAAACTCACATGTGTGAGTTTCAGCCCAAGACCTCCCCGCTGGTGACTGCAGGCAAGTTCCTGGAAAATAATGAAAGTTAGTAAACGAAATAAGATGGAGGCAGGGATTGGTGGCATTAAGACTTACATAGGTGCTATGAGGCGGCATAGAGAAGGGGACACCACTGGTGGTTGCGGACTTTGTGTTCTCTGCACATCTGACACACAGGGTGCTGTTGTCTGCAGGCCCCTGGGTGCCTGTGAAGCTAAAGAGAAGCTATAGCTGCAAGACTTATGACTAGTATCTTTTCTATTCCATTCCCCAGGAATATTATATTTTGAAGTTAACTTATTGGATACCAAAGGTGTCTTTCTTCAGAGAACAAGGGGAGACAACAAAACTTGCTTTTTCTTAAGGACGCAGGGTGGTATACGTGTCTGTGTGTAGAGAAAAGCACCCTTCATTCAGGACAGAGCTGGAGAAATCACCCACTGGATAGCAGTTCTTAAGCCATTGGGTGGCTTCAATCACATGGACTTTACCCACTGAAGCCAGTGGGATGATATGATATATTGCTGAGATGCCTAACCTCCAAAATTAAAATCTATTAAAACCAAATGAGTCACCTAGAGAATTTGTATTAGTCTTCCCTGTGCCACACCCTCCTCCAAAAGTTGCCTTCTTATCCACTCACCACCAAAACTAGGAGCATTTGGCCCTGAACTCAAGTGGCTCAGGAGCAATGAATACATGGCAACCACCTCCAGAGGCCCCATTGCAGCAGGTTAGGTGGTCACTTTCTGTTCCATTTCAGAACGCCTCTGAGAATCTGATTCCTGCCGCCACTGAGATGTATCTAGGAAGGACAGATGACCTGGTGGAAAAGAAGAGCCTGCTCCTGGACTTGATGGCAGATGTCATGTTTGGTGTTCCGTCTGTAATTGTGGCCCATAGTCACAGAGGTGAGTCTGGAGAAAGGAGTAGGACCATGAACTCGCCAGACAGACCTCTAGCCTCTGCCTTTCATCATAAAAAGATATGAAGGCCAGTTCCTTATGTGAATTTTAGTATTGTTTCTGCTGGTAAGTGCCTGGGAGAAAAAGGTTCACATGCAATTTAATCTAAGAGATGATGCCAACAAACACTCCAGAGAGATGAGAAAGTGACCTGGAGACTAACCTGACGAATGGCCCCCCTGAGCCATTTTTATAGCCCCATGGATTATTCTTTTACTATGTTGTTAAATTATATTTGGTTAAATATCATTGGAGATTTTGAGGTCTATGATCATGAAGGATATTGAACTGTAATTTTATTTACCTGTAGTGTCTCTGCCCTATGTGAGCATCAAGCTAATGATACTCTCAGTAAAAGAATTTTACAGATATTTGGGAAGAGTCTAAGGATTAGTACCACAAGCTCTTCCCTTTAATTTTTTTGTTCCGTTTATCAGTGAAATTGTAATAATCTGATTTTTTCATTGATGGGGGACTTCTAATTACAGATACGATCTCCTTATTCCACACTGATCTGTTTAGATTGACCATTTCTTCTTGCTTCTGTTGCCATTTTGGCTTATTTGGGCAGTTGTTTACCTGTTTTAGTCATCAGTCAGCTGGTCAGGGGCGCTTTGCTCTGTCCAGATATTAATCCAGGAAAGATTCTTCAAGCACCGGTCTCTAGCAGCTCTGGTGTTTGGCAGCTTTGACTGTGGGTGTAGGCAGGTGGGGTCAAGCAACAGTCAGCCTCTCATGTTACAGCCATGCCTGCTGGGAAACAACATGACACACATGCCGTCCTTAGTCCTGCAAGCAGTTCAGCTCCTGTCTAGGCCCAGGAAGCCCAGTCTCCCCAATCCTTTGCTGCTGTCATTGAAGCTTCTGCAAAAGCAGAAAGCTGGTGGGTATAGACATCGAAATTCCTCAGGTTTTAGCAGGAACCAGTGTTGCAGTTCTTGTGTGGGCCCATGAGTGTAAAGTTCCTTATCCCATAATACTGGTCAATGTCACAGCTCTGGCTCTGGATCCAGGGTCTGAAACCCTTTGTCTAAAGGACTTGATATCTTTTGTAAAAATCATCTGTCAGCCAGGGTCTGCAGTCTTCCTTTTCTAGCACCTTACTGTCTACATCCCTCCTCGACCCAGGTTCCCCACCATCTCCTGCTAACTCTCCTTCCACTGTCTTCCTGGCCTGGCTGTTCTCAAGCTACTCAGCTGCTTCCACTTCAGCACCTCTACTGCCGGTGCCTTTTCTGTGGCTCTCCATTGTCACTTTCTTGGTGCTACAGTGCTGCCTGCATGACCGAATTAGGCAAGAGAAGAGCTCTTCAAAGTCTCACACTAGAGCTGATGTTTCAGTATTGGAGAAGGGAATATATGAGAGTATTTCTCAGCCATATCACGAAGTAAGCATGAAAAGCCTGCTTGCGTCCAGAGAGCGGCTATTTGCATCAAGAAGTCTTGGGTTTTCCCCACTAGTCGCAGTGGCCATCTGCTATATGGCCAAGAGAACTGCTGCTCCTCTGACCTGGGTGGACATGGCCTTAGGATCATCCAGAGTTCACCAGTGGTGTGACAGCAAAATGTCTGGGACAAGCTGTTTCAAACTGCCTTGGTGATGCTGAACCCTCAGTAGCCCCTGCTCTCAGTTTTCTTCACTGTTTGTTCGTCTCAAGGAATCTGTGGAGTATTTAAGTAGGTTGATGATGACTTAAGTGTTGTTTAGCTGGCTGAATGACAGTCCTTTAGCCTACGGACGCCAGTACCACAAAAGGGACCCAAACAGTTATATTAGAGAGTCAAGAGGTTCCCCCTTCACCATATTTGCTTATTGACAGGAGAACTGATGGGAGGAGGGCTCACAATAGCCAACAGAACATATCATTGACACTGATGATGGTTGTAACCATCTTAAACACTTCCCCACCACACTAGTTCATGGAAGTCCCCTTAAATGACACAATTCTTTCCATTATCCAATTCTTGTGCATCTATTTGTCTGTAGTGGTCTCTTTTGATGCTAGGATGGTTCAACAAACATATTCTACCACAGCTGTTGAACATGGTTCAACAAATCAACAAACTTAATCCACCACTTAAATAGACTAAAGAGCAGAAACGACATGATCATCTCATTAGATGCAAAAAAATGCCTTTTACAAAATTCACCATCCATTCATGATTCCCGGAAAGAATAGGGATACCAGGGAACATGCATCAAAATGATAAAGGCAGTTTTCAGGAAGCCCACAGCCAATATCATTCTAAATAGTGAGAAATTCAAAGCATTCCCATTATAAGCTTATATAAGGATCCTTAACTAAGAGCCACACCCTAGCTCCTGGGATTTTCAGCTGTAAAACCCACCAGAAACCACTCTCCTGCCATCAGGAACTCACAAGGGTCTCATGCTCAGAGCAGCTGCAGGCACAGGAAAACAAGTTGTTTACTCCATTCACTCCAGCAGGCAAAGGGTCAAGGGGCCAGGGGTCTGCAGCCCCCAACAATGGTGATCTTACACTTGGGCCAAGCACATAGATGAATATGAAGCATGAAACCTCCAGTTTCTGCATAGATTTTGAAAATCTAATTATCCTAATTTTCAGAAGGCAGCCTGGGTTTTCTTTATCCTGCTCTACAGGTTTTGGAGGTTGGGATATCCCGTATAGTTTGTTTTTGAGCAGGTGACAGCCATCTCTTAACTTTTTTCAGTATGTGTCCCAGGTATGTAACTTTTGAGGCACAGATCTGGGACTTCTTAGATGACACTTTGTGAGCCACCATGTGGTTGCAGGGAATTTAACTCAGGACCTCTGGAAGAGCAGCCAGTGCTCTTAACCTCTGAGCCATCTCTCCAGCCCCTTTAGCTGACACTTTGTACCCCAATTGGCATAAGGTCAAGTCTCTAGTTGTCTGTAGTTAAGAGCCTCGGTCTTTAAAGGCAATCAAAAGATCATCAACATGTTAGATGAGGCTTAACTCTAGATGTGAGCACTGATAATCCTTCAAGTCTCCATGTAGGGCTTCGTAAAAAGATATTTGGGGAATATTTTTTTTTTTTTTTTTGGTTTTTCGAGACAGGGTTTCTCTGTGGTTTTGGAGCCTGTCCTGGAACTAGCTCTTGTAGACCAGGCTGGTCTCGAACTCACAGAGATCCACCCGCCTCTGCCTCCCGAGTGCTGGGATTAAAGGCGTGTGCCACCACCGCCCAGCTTTGGGGAATTTTTGAACCCTTGTGGCAGGTGAGTCCAGGTGAGCTAACCACTGAAGCCCCGGTGTTGGTTGTGCCATTTGAAAGCAAAAGTGGCTGACTCTTGGCTTCAAGAGTTAGGCTGAAGAAGGTATCCTTGAGATCTAGAACTGAACACACTTGATGCTCTGGGGACAGAGAGCTCAGGAGATTACAGTAGTTGGGAACTGTGGCATGAATGTCTTCAACCCATTTGTTAATCTCCCTAAGATGTTGCACAGGTTGAAAATCATTGGT
>JABTXL010008687.1:4255-41448 GCA_025134845.1 Neodon shergylaensis
AGAACACTAACAACCAGAACACTAACCAGAACACTAACCAGAACCATAAAAAGAACAGTAACCAAAACACTAACCAGAACACTAACCAGAACCATGAAAAGAACAGTAACCAAAACACTAACCAGAACACTAACCAGAACCATAAACAGAACCCTAACTAAAACCCTAACCAGAACACTAACGAGAACCATAAACAGAACACTAACTAAAACACTAACCAGAACACTAAACAGAACCATAAACAGAACACTAACTAAAACACTAACCAGAACACTAACCAGAGCAATAACCAAAGCACTAACCAGAGCACTAACCAGTACACTAACCAGTACACTAACCAGAACACCAACCCCAACACTAACCAGAGCACTAACCAGTACACTAACCAGAACAACAACCCGAACACTAACCAGAATACTAACCAGAGCACTAACCAGAACACTAAACAGAATAGTAACCAGAACACTAACCAGAATACTAACCAGAACACTAACCAGCACACTAAACGTAACACAAACCAGAACAGTAACCAGCACACCAACCAGAACAATAACTGAAACACTAACCAGAATACTAACCAGGACACTAACCAGAACACTAAACAGAACACTAAACAGAACACTAAACAGAACACTGAACAGAATAGTAACCAGAACACTAACCAGTACACTAACCATAACACTAACCAGAACAGTAACCAGCACACCAACCAGAACACTAACCGAAACCCTAACCACTACACTAACAAGAACACTAACCAGAACACTAACCAGAACCATAAACAGAACCAACTAAAACCCTAACCAGAACACCAACAAGAACCATAAACAGAACGACAAACAAAACCATTAACAGAACAATAACCAGAACCATAAACAGAACCCCAACTAAAACCCTAACCAGAAAACTAACAAGAACAAGAAACAGAACCCAAACTAAAACCCTAACCAGAACACTAACCAGAGCATTAAACAGAACCGTAAATAAAACCCTAACCAGAACACTAAGCACAACACTCACCAGTACACTAACCAGAACAATAACAAGAACACCAACCGCAACATTAACCAGCACACTAACCAGAATACTAACCAGTACACTAACCGGAACACTAACCATAACACTAACCTTAAAATGAACCGGAACACTAACCCTAACCCTAACCAGAACACTAAGCAGAACCATACCAGAACACTAACCGGAACACTAACCCTAAGCCCAACCAGAACACTAAGCAGAACCATAACCAGAACACTCACTAGAACACTAACCAGTACACTAAGCAGAACCATAACCAGAACACTCACTGGAACACTAACCAGTACACTAAGCAGAACCATAACCATAACACTAACCAGAACACTTACCAGAACCATAACCAGAACACTCACTAGAACACTAAACAGTACACTAAGCAGAACCATAACCAGAACACTAACCAGAACACTAACCAAAACCATAACCAAATCAGCAAAAATCAAATCAAAAAAAGAGTCCAAACATAACAAAAAATACATTTCCATACTAGTGTGCCTCCAAACTCTACTTACCATGACATTCTCTGCCAATGAACTCATCATATTCTTTGTCCTATTTGTAGCCATCCTCATTCCAACCCTTATTATTAATACAAGATGAGGGAACCAAAGAGAACAACCTAATGCTGGGATTTACCTCATATTTTACACCTTAGTAGGATCCATCCCCCTATTAACTGCCTTAATCTATATTCAAAACTCAACGGTAAACTTTACCCTAATAACTTCTCACCAATCAACCAAACGTGGTCTAATAACATCCCATGACTAGCCTGTATTATAGCCTTTACAGTTAAAATACCCTTATATGGAGTCCACCTATGACTCCCTAAAGCCCATGTAGAGACCCCTATTGCAGGATCTACAATCCTAGCAGCAATTCTACTAAAACTATGTGGAAACGGCATAATACGAATCTATACAATTCTAGAGCCAGTAACCAAATATATAACCTACCCTTTTATCCTATTGTCACTATGAGGAATAATTATAACCAGCTCTATTTGCCCCTGACAAACAGCCTAAAATGTCTCTTCACTTATTCTTTAGTGAGCCAAATAGCCCTAGTCATTGCCACCATCATAATCCAAACCCCATGAAGTTTATGGGCGCAAAAGCATTAATAATTGCCCACGGTTTAACATCCTCCCTATTGTTCTGTCTAGCAAACACAAACTATGAACAAATCCATAATCAAAGAATAATCATAGCCCGAGGCATACAAGTAGTAGTATTTCCTCTAATGGCCACATGATGAATCATAGCAAGCTTAGCTAACCTTGCCCTACCAACAATAAATTTAACTGGAGAAGTAATAATTACAAATCCTTGTTCTCATGATCAAATCCATCCATTATTCAACTAGGAACAAACATCCTTGTTACCTCCCTTTACTCATCTACATATTTGTCAACACACAGCTAGGTAAACTAACCAACCATATAAATAACCTAAAACCTTCACGAGAACCAACACTCACAGCTATCCACATTTTACGTCTCATCCTACTTACCATTAACCCTAAGCTAATTATGGGCCACACACTATGTTAATATAGTTTTAAAAAATAACAGATATATATCCTTTTTTACCAAGAAAGCATGCAAGAGCTGCTAACTCATGCCACTGTACTCAAATGTACGGCTTCCATACTTTTATAGGACAGAAGTAATCCGTTGGTCTTAGGAACCAAAAACTAGGTGCAACTGCAAATAAAAGTGATAAACATTATCACATCCTCTATCTTTCTTATCCTCACACTCCCAGTACTTCCTATGGCCTTCTCAATCACTAACATAAAAAAACACATCATTTTTCCAAATTACGTAACGTCATGTATTAAATATGCAGTCCTCATCAGCCTTGTTACCCTGACTTCCTTCTTCAACTCCGGCACAGAACTCATAATTACAAATTGACAATGAATTACTATTGGATCTGTTAAACTCTCACTATGCCTGATTCTGCACAAAAATAACTCATGGGAACTTCAACAAAAATTCATTATAGATAACCCTAGTACCATGCCCTTCGCAGGACTCCTCCTAGCAGGCACAGGAAAGTCAGCACAATTCAACCTTCACCCATGACTACCCTCAGCCATAGAAAGACCAACCCCGGTTTCAGCAATACTTCACTGAAGCACTATAGTTGTTGCAGGGGTATCTTTATTAACCCGACTTTTCCCCCTTATCTCCAATAACAGCACTAGCTTAACAGCTATACTATGCCTAAGCACTATAAACACACTAATTACAGCAATCTGCGCACTCACCCAAAATGACATCAAAAAGATCATAGCATTCTCAACATCAAACCAATTAGGACATACAATCGTCAGCTTAGCCATAACAGGAATATCATTTCTGGCTAGGCTATATTCTAAAGATCTAATAATCAAAGCAAATAACACCTGCTACACCAATGCCTGAGCCGTATCAATTACATTAGTAGCCTCCTCTATAACAGCCGTTGACAGCAAATGAATCATTCAGTTCATCCTAATAACTAAACCTCGTTTCCCTTCCAAAATTATCATTAACGAAAATAATCCATCAAAAATCAACCCAATCAAACGACTAGCATTAGGAAGCATCCTAGCAGGATTATTCATCTCATACAACATGCAACCCACAACTGTACAAGTAATAACCATACTTTGATACATAAAAACTACAGCTCTAATAGTTACTATCGCAGGGTTTGCAATCGCACTAGACCTTAACAACTTAAGCAACAAAATTCCACCAAAAAAACCTTTACCTACAAACTCATTCTCAACTTCCCTAGGCTACTTCCCAACAATCATACACCAACTATCACCCCTAAAAACACTAAACACAAGCTTTAAAACAACCATAACCATACCAGACCTAATCTGATTAGAAAAACCTGTTCCAAAAGTGATCTCCACAATCCACACACTCACCTCCCCTGCCCTAAGTAGCAAAAAAGGAATGGTAAAATTATAATTCCTCTCATTCGTAATCATACCTGTTTGCATCACAATAATTCTACTCACCTAATTTCCACGAGTGATCTCAATAATAAACACACCTGTAAAAAAAAGTTCAACTAGAAACAACCATCAAGCATGCAGAGCAACTATATAAAGCAGCTATACTAGCACCCGTTCACCCATCAATCCAAACCTGTCACCATCATAAACTGACCATCAACCTATACTACTGAACCAGAAACCTAACCAGAACCCTAACTAAAACCCTAACCAGAACTATAACCAGAACCCTAACCAGAACCCCTAAAATCAAACAATAACTCAAGCTTGAACGTAAACTGGAGCACTAACCCAAACTCTAAACACAAGCTTAACTCTAAACCATAAACCAAAATCATAAACCCTAACCTGAATTCTTCCCAAATCCTAATCAAAATTCTTATCCGAACCATACACAATAACAATCCCGACCAAGAATACTACACCCGAACAGTAACGCAAACCAAAACCCAACAATAACCCTAAACCCAAAATCACCAGATCACCTAATTATAACCCTAGCCATTAACACTACCCACTACAACAAAACCATAAACCAACAGTAATCCTCTCACCCTAAGCATCTAAACATAAAGCTTACACCTCACCCCTAAACAATGAAAACACTAAATATGAACCCCAACAGAAACATTAACCCAACACACAACAAACATGAACCATAAATACTATACTGAAAACCTAATCACAACCAGCAACACCAAATAAAATCCGGACCCTGACACTTACTCAAAACTGCAACAAGCTGAAAACGAACCATAATCACTATACAGATAATCAATCACCCAAATCATTCGCCCTAACCAAAACCAGGACCAGAATCCTCAAAACCATGACAAAAAGCATAAACTGAACCCTTACCCCTGAGAACTGAGCCCTAAAAAAAAACTAACCCAAAACAAATCATAAATATTAAACCCTAACATGAAACCTAACACAAACCCATGACTCCATTACAAACCCAAGCTCCCCATGTAACATCGAACACACTTCCCAAACTCGAAACTGACACCAAAAACGAATCCCAAACACTAACCCATAAAACAGAACCTCAACGGAGCAAAAAACATAAGCCACAACATAACAAACCCTAACACAAGCCCTAACACAACTAGAAATGCTGATCTGAAAGCAAACAACAAAACCATAAATAAACATACAAAACCAAACCCAAACACATAACCATACAGTAACCAAATTACGAAGCCCAAATCTAAAACATACCCTAAACCCAACCAAAACAGAAAAAATAAAACAATATCCAGAATACAAACCCCAACCCAAACCTGAGCCTTAAATGGAATTAAAACTCAACCCCCCAAATCTAAAACCTAACCCTAACTCTAACCCAATTCCAGCCCAGCACCATCACCACCCTAACAACCTAAGCATTAACCATAGCCCTAAATCCTGGCCCTAGACCTAGACCTTATCCACAAAACCTAACCATAAACACTTATCCTAACCAAGGTCCAAGAACAGAATGTCCAGGTACCTGGCAGGAGAACCAAACATGTAGGATAGACATACTGGTTAAAAAATCCCCAAGCCACATCACAATTGGCTGTTTTTCACTCGCTAGCTAACAAGAGAGTTGCCTACGTGCAGTCTACCCTAATAGCCACCCAACCACTGAACCCTGGAAGCTGCTAATACCATCTAATCCAAAAACTCACCTGTTCTCAAGGCCACAGTGCTGCAACTCTGAAAGAAATGGGTTACAATATAGAGAAAACCAACAGGTGCATGACCAGCAACATAGCACAACACCCCAGTCTCTAGAACATCGATAGGCAAATATTTGAGGTCATCCCCAACCTGCAACAGCAAAAATCTGAAATAAGATAATAAATCACACAAAAAAAAAACAAGATAAACAAGGGAAAAAATCAGAATGTTGAACAAAATGGTTTAAGACTTAAGAATGAAATATATGCAATAAAGAAAACAATAGAAACATAGGATATGAAAAACGATGGTAAATGAGCAGAAACTACAGAGGGAAGTATAACAAACAGAATAAAAGAGATGAAAGAGAGAATCTCAGGGTTTGAAGATAGCTAGATCAGCCTAAATACCCAAAAAAAATATTAAACCTAAAAAAGTTTTAACATGAAACATACAGGAAATCTGAGAAAACAACAAAAGAGAAAACCTAATAAAATTAAGGATAGAAAGCACAGAAAATATAATCAAGAGAATTATAGAATAAAACTTTCCCAACTTAAAGGATATCCCTGTGGAGAGATAAGAAACATAAACAACAACAAGTAAAGCAGATTAAAAAGAACCCCTCATCATACCACAGAACAAACACAAAAGCATACAGAATAAGGAAAGAATATTACGAACTGCAAAAGAAAAAGGCCAAGTAACATATTTAGATAAACCTGTCAGAATTACTCCCAACCTTGAATGCCAAGATATCTTGGATAAATGTGCAGCAGAAAATATGAGACATTAAATACAAATACAGACTACTAAAACCAGCCAAACATTCTTTCACCACTGGAGAAAACAAGACCACATGACAAAAAAAATTCTTGAAAAATACGTATCAAAATGCCCAGCCTTATTAAAAGGAAAACACCAACCCAAAAATGCAAACTTCACACACAAATTCTCAAGCAAATCAACTCACATCAGCAACTCTAACTTATTAACTACTAATCATTAATTACCATGCACTCAATTCACATATACTGACACAGGCTAAGAGACTAGATAGGAAAACAAGAATCAGCAATCTGTTGTATACAGGAAACATACCTCAACCTGAATGACAGACAGTGTCTCAGAGTAAACGTTATGGAAAGGACCAAAGATACAAGCAGGTATGGCTATCCTAATATCTAACATTAAATTTCAAACCAAAATAAGTCAGAAGAGTTGGAGGACACTATATAATAATAACCAGTTTGATCTATCAAGATGAAGTCTCAATCCTTGTCATCTATGCCCATAACACAAGTGCATTCACACATGTAAAGGAAACATTATTAGAACTCAAGTTACTCATCAAACCTTATGCATTAATGGTAGGAAAATTCAGTATTCCACTTGTAATTATCATTATACTACTTTCAAAATACTTATTACCTCCTCCAAATGACTGGTCTCAAACAGCTTCCACTCATTTCAACAATGACTATTCAAACTTTCTATTAAAGAAATAATGCTAATTCACTCATTCAAAGGAAGCACATGATCACTCATACGCAACAACACAACAATCAACAAATTTAAGAATGGCAATCCCACTGTAAGCTGACGCTGTAATCCTAGGCTTCCACCATAAACTAAAACATAGCCCACTTCCTACCCCAGGGTATACCTATGCCCCTCATTCCCATACTAATCATTATTGAAACCATCAGTTTATTCGTCCTACCCTTCCTACTCTTTGACCTTAAAATCGCTTTACTCCTTGTATTACCATGGCAATACAATTCAACAACCTAAACATACCAACAATCATCGCATTTATCCTCATCACAATTTTACCCATAGGCCTAGCTTATGAGGACACAAAAAGGCTTAGAATGAACAGAATTGGTAATTACTTTAATTAATATTGATGATATTGACTCATTGGATTATGATATCATAATTACAAAAAATGAGACCTGCCGTATTTAACATTACCCTAGCCTTCACATTCTCTTTACTAGGATCCCTAACATTCTGCTCGCACCTTATATCCACCCTCCTCTGCCTAGAGGTATGATACTATCCCTATTTATTCAGGTCACTATCACACCCTTAAACATGCACTCAATAATTATATTCCCAATCAACATCATTATTTGAGCATTTGCTACCTGTGAGGCAGCTGTAGGTCTAGCACAATTAGCAAAAATTTCAAACAACTATGGCTCTGATTTCGTACCAAACCTAAACCATATACAGTGCTAAAAATTATTTTCCCATCGTTCATACTACTACCCCTAACCTGACTTCCAAGTGACAAAAAAGTATGGATGAATGTAACAATTTATAGCCTAATTAAACTTATCTCTATTAATAACCTTCTGTGACAAAACAACGAAAACAGCCTAAGCTTCTCTACCATATTCTCTGCAGACCCTTTATCTGCCCCATTTCTAGTCCTAACAACCTGACTACTTCCAATACTCCTAGCCAGCAAAAATCATATCTAAAAAGAACCTGAACATAACAAAAGTACATATCTCCCTAATAGTATGCCTCAAAATTCTACTTATCATGACATTCTCTGCCACTGAACTCATCATATTCTATGACTTATTTGAAGCTACCCTCATTCCAACCCTTGTTATCATCATCAGCACGATGGGGAAACCAAACAGAACTACTTAAAGCTGGGATTTACTTCCTATTTTACACCTTAGTAGGATCCATCCCCCTATTAATTGCCTCAATCTACATTCAAAACTTTACCCTAATAAAACTAAACTCACCAATCAACCAAACATAGTCTAATAACATCCTATGGCTATCCTGTATTATAGCCTTTATAGTTAAAATACCCCTATATGGAGTCCACCTATAACTCCCTAAAGCCCATGTAAAGGCCCTATTGCAGGATCCATTGCAACAATTCTACTAAAGCTATGGTGATATGGCATAATACGAATATCTACAATTATAGACCCGGCAACCAAATATATAGCCTATCCTTTCATCCTATTGTCACTATGAGGAATAATTATAACCAGCTCCATCTGCCTCTGACAAATGGACCTAAAATCAATCATCGCTTATTCTTCAGTCAACCATATGGCCCTAGTCATTGCTGCCATCATAATCGAAACCCCATGAAGTTTTATGGATGCTACAACATTGATAATTGCCCATGGTTTAACATCCTCCCTATTGTTCTCTCTTGCAAATACAAACTACGAACACATCCACAGTCGAACAATAATCATAGCACAAGGTCTACAAATAGTATTCCCTCTAATGGCCACATGATGAATCATAGCAAGCTTAGCTAATCTTGCCCAACCACCATCAATTTAATTGGAGAACTAATTATTACAATCTCCTTAATCTCTTTATCAAATCCATCTATTATTCTACTATGAACAAACATCCGTTAACTCCCTTTACTCAAGCAACATAATTGCCACCACACAGCGGGGTAAACTAACCAACCATATAAATAACTTACAACTTTCACACACAAGAGAATCGACACTCATAGCTATGCATTTTGCCTCTCATCCTACTTACTGTTAACCCTAAGCTAATCATGGGCCCCACACTATGTTAATATAGTTTAAAAAAATGACAAGACTGTGAATCTGATGATAGGATATAAATATCCTTAATTACCAAGAAAGAGCTGCTAAATCAAGCAACCATACTTAAACGTACAGCTTTCTTACTTTTATAGGATAGAAGCAATCCGTTGGTCTTAGGAACCAAAAACTTGGTGCAACTCCAAATGAAAGTAATAAACATTATCACATCCTATATTTTTCTTATCCTCAAACACCTAGTATTTCCTATGGTTATCCCTTTCACTACCATAACAAAACACAATTTTCCCAAATACGTAACTTCATGTATTAAATGTGCATTCTTCATCAACCTTGTTCACCTGACTTCCTTCTTCAACTCCGGTGCAGAACTCATAATTACAAACTGAAAATGAATTACTATTGGATCTGTTACAGTCTCACAAAGCCTAATATTTGACTTTTTCTAAATTGTTTTCTTACCCGTAGCCTTATACGTCACGTGTGCAATTATAGAATTCTCTATATGATACATACTCAGACCCAAACCTACACCGATTTATCAAATACCTATTATCATTCTTAATCACTATAGTCATCTTAAGTACCGCTAACAACCTATTCCAACTTTTCATTGGCTGAGAGGGCGTAGGAATTATGTCATTCCTACTAATTGGATGATGATACGGACAGGCCGACGAAAATACAGCCGCCCTGCAAGACATCTTATACAATTGTATCAGTGATATTGGCCTTATATTAGCAATAGCCTGATTCTACACAAAAACAAACTCATGGAAACTTCAACAAATCTTCATTGCAGATAACCCTAGTACCATCCCCCTCGCAGGACTCCTCCTAGCAGCCACAGGAAACAAAGCCCAATTCGACCTTCACCCATGACTACCCTCAGCCAAAGAAGGACCAGCCCCGTTTCAACACTACTTCACTCAAGCACTTTAGTTGTTGCATGGGTATCTTTATTAATCTGATTTCACCCCCTTATCTCCAATAACAGCACTATCTTAACAGATATACCATGGAGCTATAACCACCATGATAACAGCAATCTGCACACTCATCCAAAATGACATCAAAAAGATCATATTGTTCTCAACATCAAGCCAATTAGGAGTTGTAATAGTTACGCTAGGCATTAATCAACATCAACTAGTTTCCTACACATATGCACCCACGCATTCTTTAAAGCTATATCATTTATATGTGCAGGATCCATTATCCACAGCCTCAATGATGAACAAGACATTCGAAAAATAGGAGGGCTAACAAAAAGCATACCATTTACATCCTCCTGCCTGACAATCATCAGCTAAGCCATAACAGGAATACCATTTCTCACCGGGTGTTTATTCTAAGGACCTAATCATTGAAGCAGCTAACACCTGCGACACCAATGCATGAGCCATATCAATTACATAAGTAGACACCTCTATAGCGTTTACATCATACGATTCATTCAACTTGTCTTAATAACTAAACCTAGTTTCCCTTCCACAATTATCATTAACGAAAATAACTCATCACTAATCAACCCACTCAAACGACTAGCATTAGGAAGCATCCTAGCAGGATTCTTTGATTCTTCATCTAATAAAACATCCCAACCACAACTGTAAAAGTAATAACCATAACTTGATGCCTAAAAAAAATGCTCTAATAGTTACTATGTTTTGCAATCGCACTAGACATTAACAACTTAAGCAACAACCATCTACCACAAAACCTTTACCTACATACTCATTCTCAACTTCCCTAGGCTACTTACGAACAATCATACACCAACTACTACACAGCCCTAACGATACTAGACCTCATCTGACTAGAAAAAGCTAATCCAAAAATCACCCTCAACATCCCCACACTCACCTTCTCTGCCCTAAGTAGCCAAAAAGGAATGGTAAAAATCATATTTCCTCTCATTCCTAACCACACTAGTTTGCATGCCAATAATTATACTCACCCAATTTCCACGAGTGATCTCAATAATAAACACACCTATAAACAAAGTTCAAACAGAACAACCATCAAGCATGCAGAGCAACTATATAAAGCAGGTACACCAGCACCCCCTTCATGCATAAATCTCAACCCATCACCATCATAAACTGCCCATCCCCCTGAACTATTGAACTTTAACATCACATCTATACCCTCATAATAATTAGTTACAAATAACCTACCTACCTCCATAAAAATACTTATTAATTGAATCCCAATAGCCAATCAACTAGACACTAATGCCTCAGGATAATCTTCCGCAAATATAACAGTAGTATAGCCAAATATTACCAACATACCTCCCTAATAAATTAAAAACACCAGCAAACCTAAAAAAGAACACCCAAACACCAACACTGCTAAAACTGAGCACCTGCTAAAAAGTAAACACAACCAACAATAAATAGGTGAAACCTTCAAAGTGCCTAAACAACCTAACGCAACCACTAATCAAAAAATAAAATACTTCTGTCAAAATTTCTACATAGACTTTTAACTATGACCAATGACATGAAAAATCACCGTTGTTATTCAACTATAGAAACACCTAATGACAAAAGCACCTAAAGAGTGATCATGTGCGTGCTTTGTGTGAGTAAATTAGCATTATTTGTTTAATAAGAAATATTGATGGGAGTATTATAAGTACTTGCCAATGGGCAAGTTTACCAGACAAAAATTTATGAGTAATAAAAGAATTAAGAGATGTAATGAAGGAACAGACATCTATAGACTATTCCACACAAGAAAGAATATACCATCTTTTCAGAAACTCATGAAAAATACTATAAAAATGACCACACTGTGTAACACAGCAGCATACACAGAAACAAAAAAATTGTAATATACTGTGTCCTATCAGATCACCTCGGTTTAAAATTAGAACTTGACAACAACAGTTCTCTAAGAAATAATACCAATTAGTGAAAATAGAACAGCAAACTACTGAACCACCCATGGGACAAGGTAAAAGAAATTAAAGACTTACTAAAAGTCAACACAAATGAAGGCACATTGTACCCAACCCTATGGAACACTATGAAAGCAGTGCTAAGAGGAAAGTTCATAGCTAGAAAACAGAAAGCTCACAGTAGTGACTTAACAAGACATATGAACGCTCTAGAACAAAAAAAAAGGAGACACGCGCAGAAGTAGCAGAAAATAATCAAATTGAGGGCTCAAATAAATTAAATAGAAGCAAAAAGACAATGAATCAATAATACGAAGAGCAGGTTATTTGAGAAAATAAACAAGATGGACAAACCCTTATGAAAATTATTAAAAAATGAGAGAGATCATCCAAACTGACACATTCAGAAATGAAAAGGGATACATGACAGACAAAAAGGAAATCCACAGAATCCTTAGGTAATACCACAGAAACCTATACTCCACAAAATTGGAAAACATGAAGAATATAGACAATTTTCTGGCTAGGTACCATTTACCTAAATCAAATGAAGCCTAGGTGAGCAATATAAATACGCATACTCGTTAATGAAATCGAAGCTCTCATCAAAAGCAAACAATATATCCCAGGGCCAAATGCTTTTAATAAAATATTCTATCAGAACTTACTATACTCCTCTAAATGTTGCACATAATATAACCAGAAGGAACATTGCCAGAACTCTTTGAGACTACAGTAAGACTGATGACAAACAACACAGACAGAACCAAAAGAGAATTACAAAGCAATCTCACTAATAAACATGAACGCAAAAATACTCAATAAAATGATGGCAAAACGAATTCAGGAATACATTTCAAAAACCTTCATGATCAATTCAGCTTCATCCCAGAGATGCAGGGATTGTACAACAGTCATAAATGCATTAATGTAATCCATCATATAAATAAACTTAAAGAACAAATAGATATGAAAAACCAATTAAATATTAAAATCGGCACATTTTCCTCAAAGATTGTCAGCATAGTCCATTAATCATACCTGGGATAATGTTACTTAAAATTTAGAAAGAGCATAACCTGTATGTTTTGGAAAATTGTTGAGCAAATTTGGCAAAATAGTTCAATATAAATGGGTCAATTGGGGCACATATGGTTAACTTACTAACAATTGTTCTGAAATATCACGAATTGTGATTTGCGTAGTGTTACCAGGCTGAATCAAGCTGAGAATAAAATGGTAACAAGAAGTCGTTTTCTGACATTGATTGCCTGCCACACAGCCCCTACTGCAATACAGATCCATGTTTGTAAGATAATAGCTGTCTTAAAACCATCTCAGGTTTTTAATGGCTCATTTGTTGGAACAGCAGTACCTGCTTCTACTTATAAATGTACCTTACTCAGAAATACCAATGTTATTACCTATGTATCACTAACATATTTATTTTTAGTTGGAAGAATCAACTTCACCACTGGAATTAGTCGTTATGATTTTCAATTGTATTCATGTATTAATACCTCTGTTAACTTTAATCCTCATCATCACTTATGATACTACAGCAACATACACATTTGGCTGTCTGAAAACCTAGATGATTCTTGGGCTCAAAATGTATTTAGCTCAAGATGTATTTCCCCTTGAATGGATTCACAAAAGCACATATTTTCTAAATCAACAAGTTATGAAGAAATATTTGTCTATGCAATTCAACAATGATGTCTTTTTTACTTTCACAGGCCTAGATTGTTCTGCTATCATCTTTGCATTTCCAAATGAAAAAGTAGAATACATGTTTCAGCTTTCAGAAGCTTACAAATGCCTGGAGTTTTTATTACTGGAACTTTCAATATCATTTCCACAAAGAAAATTTTGGGACTATTGACAAAAAAGAATTTGTAATGAATAATATTGTAGATTTCAGGGGCTATAGAGATTGCTCAGATGTTAACAGAACTAGCTGCTCTTCCTGTGGTCCTGAGTTCAATTCCCAGCAAACACATGGTGGCTGACAACCATTTGTACTAAGATCTGGCGCCCTCTTCTGGTGAGCAGGCATACATTGATCAAGCCAGAATGCTGTATACATAATAAATAAATAAATCTTAAAAAAAAATACTGTAGCTTTCAATCCTTCATCTGATGCATTAACTATTTTTACTGGTGGCTGAAAAACTAAGTGCTTATTGGACAGAATTTAAGTACTGGGTAGAAGTTGCAAATTACTCTTCCATACAACAAATTAATTGTATGCTGTTGTTAAAGGCAAGCAAGATTTACCTGATGAATTTAATATTGTAGGTTATTCAGCTTATATTTTAGTAATTGCACAAAATACGTTTAATGCCGTACTTCATTACAGTAAGCATTCTTAGTTAAATTTGTTTAAATTAGTATTAAATCTTAATCAAAATAAAAAAAATCTTACTCGTGTACAAAATAAATTTGATTGCATGTTACATTTGAAAATGCTCTTGATAAATTAGCACCTTTTCATCTGTTCAAGAAGAACATGAACATTTATATACTAATGATAATGTACATGTCCAATATAAAATTACATTTGGACAAGATAAATAAATTATTTTAAATTCTCCAATTTGTCATCTGTTACATATCCATTCTTTTCCTAAGGGGGTTAATTATCAAGGATCTCAATGAAATGAAATTTGGCAAATGGTTGTTACTCATTACAAAATTTGGACGTTTCTCTTTCCTACAAGTAACCATACTCTTTGAACATTTATATGGGCTACTCCTTTAGCTGGAGAACACACAAGTTATACAACATTTATTAAAAGCCTTTTCCATCATGGGAGTTCCCTCTTTTACTAAAAGATAATGGACCTACTTAGATAATTCCAAAGAATTTCTTAGGTTCTGTGAATCATATATCATTGCTCATGTTACAGGCATTGAGTATAATACACAAGAACAAGCTATAGTTAAATGTGTCCATGATACACTAAAAAAAATTAAAAATTGAAAAACGAGGAAAAAGAAACACTATGGTATGGAATTAATCTGGGATTTTCAGAATAATGTGAGAGCCAGTTTACATCAAGCATTGTTTATATAAAATTTAATAAATACGCTGCATGTGCATATTTTAACCAGCAATGAAACGTTTATAAACACCACAAATGCCGAATTTACAAAAAGGGGGGGAGGGAAGATAATTAATGGCAGCTGACATTGCCAATGGTGAAAGGGAGAGGACATTCAAGTATTGCCCATGTTACAATTGTCTCTATGGAAGGACCTTGATGACATAGTAGGTCTTCATCCTAACCAACATGGGGTCAGGTGAAATCCCTAGCAGCTTAGGTTCAGATTATTGCACAGCAATCCAGAATACCTGTTATGGCTGAACATCATTTTATGTGCCTGAGCGCTATGCTTTCTGTCTCTTCAATTCAGGGATCAGATGTAAGTTAATGGGCTTATGTCCTTAACCCACCAATATTTGAGCCTGTCTTTGGGGTAGATACTGTGTGTTATGTGTATACCACTTCCAGTATCCTAACTCCTCCTGGGAATAATTTTACTTATCATAATAATTTTTATGGGACTCCATACATATAATTTTACTTATATGGATAAAAGGGAGGCAATACGATTTGGAAATGGTCCTTGGTTTTCAATGGGATTTCAGCAGTGCTGACAACCTGGTATTAAGATATGAAAATATGGCACTCGTCCTCAAAGAGTCTGAGCATAGTCCATTACTGAGACCTGGGATAATAATAATGAAAATTAGGAATTTGCATATGCTCTATGTCCAGATTTTAAATATTATAGTTTAAAATATCAGCCACTTAGATGGAAAATTTCTTGGGAAATTTGGAAAATTATTAGAAATAAATGGATCAATTGTCGTACCGAAGGTAAATTTACTAAAACTTGTTTTGAAAGGAATATTACCACTTGTGATTTACTTAATGGTAACAGGATGAATAGAGCCAATAATCAAAAGATAAATGATCTTATTGCCTTATTCACAGTGCAAACTGCAATACAGACGCACATTTAGCAAATCGTAGCCACCATAAAACCTGTTCAGGTTTTTCAGGGATCATTAGTTGGGACAGAAGTATTCGCTTCTACTTATATATTTAGCTTATTTAAAAGAAATGTTACTGCTTCTGTGCCGCTACCTTATGTATTTTTATTTGAAAGAATCAATCAAACTACTGGAGGTAGTTTTAAAAATTAGCAATTGTAGTCATGAACTAATTCCTCTATTCAGTTTAACGTAAACATCACTTACAGTAATAATGCAACATACACAAATTTAGCCGCCTATTAACTTAGGTCATTCTTGGGCTCAAAGTTGTCTAGATCATATATTTGTTGAATTCTTCAATAAGATATTGAAAAGAACAAAGTTCATGTTAGGCAACCAAACATAGATGAAAGCAAACCTTCACTGCCCATCTTTCAAACATTATGCCTGACTCAGAACCATGATTAAGGAATGGACATTGAGCTCAGTTCTTCACACTCCAGCAGTTATCAAAGAGTGATTTGCTTCTGTATTATTTTTGCCTTGTTTCTATGTACTTCTTCTCATTTTCATTAGTGATATTAACTGAGGTATTTTATCAGGCATGGAGAGGCAAGAGTTTCTCATGACCATGTATGTGAGTAAAAGGGGGGTTCAGAGTTAAAGAACTGCTTTTTACTCTATACAAAAAGCAATACTAAATGAATCTTACTATACTTTTGTTCATAATCCTCATGCACATTCTGATTTGCATGAGACACATACCCAGGGACCGCGAAGGAATAGATGAATACAGGGTTACACTAACCAGAGTTGAAAAGATCCACGAAAATAACTTTTAGCTTTTGGTGAGAGAAATTGAAGAGTACAACAGGAAATGGAAAGATCTCCCCATGTTCTTAGACAGAGAGGATAAACATAATAAAAATGGCAATCTGTCCAAAAGCAATCTATAGATTAAATGGAATACATACCAAAACACCAACAAATTCTTAATGGCATTTTAAAGAACAATAATATCAAAAAACAAAGGATAGCCAAAAGAATCCTGTACAGGAAAGTAAGTTCCAGAGGCATGACAATCCATCAACCTCCATTACAGAGATACAGTAACGGAAACAGCTTGGTACCGGCATAAAAACAGAGAATTGACCACTGGAATCAAAGACGCAGATAGTAATCCACACAGAAGTTCAGCTGACTTTTGACAAAGAAGCTAAAATCAGACAATGAAATAAAGATAGCATCTTCAACAAATGGTGTTGGCATAACTGTATGTCAACATATAGAGGAATGAAACTGGATACATAACTATCAACATCCAAAAAACAAATTACACATCAAAAGATCAAAATTAAAAATTACATATAACACAACTAAAAATGAAGTACAAAACAAAACAGATGTATCAATGGAAGAATAACAAATGGCTGAAAGCCATACTGTCAAGGAAACTAGGACCTCTGAATGTGGTTGACAGTGGTATGTTTTGGGCAGAATGAGGGGGCACTGGCAGTGGCACAAGGATTTATCTCCACAGCTTGTACTGGCTTTTTGTGAAGCTATTCTCTTTGAATGGACACCTTGTTCAACCGACATAGAGAAGGGAGTTACATGGACTTTAACAAAAGCAATGTGCCTTACCTTATCTGATGACTGGATGGATATGGTAGGAAGCCTCCTTGTTGGTTCCCAGATGCTCAGACCTATATAATAAAACAGAAACCATATTACTTGGAATACTCATTGGACAATAACTTAAGCGTATTTATGGCTAACTCATATCATAAATTAACCCATCTCCATTCATCTGTATGTTGCCTTACCTTGTAAAATTACAGCATCTGTCTCCAGACAAGCTACATTGCTTTTCTCTGACTCTGCCTTCTTTCTATCTACACTGACTTTCAATTTCCCGACTGGCTCGAACACTGCAAAGTCACTATCTGAAACAGATTAGTTCTTAACCAATGCTATTCACAGCACAGACAGGTGGGACTCCATATCACCCTAAGCTGCAGAGAAAGCTGCTAACAGTCTGCTCTCATTCTCCTAGGGTGTCAACCATATATTTATATACTTCTACTTTTCAATTTCTGGAACCTACATTTTTGTATTCTTATGATTTATGATTGCCAACAAGTCTGCTTCAAAGTGAGGAAATAAAAACTCCATAATACAAAATGCAAGGGGACTGGGGCATTGGGGGAAAAGTAGTGAGGGCAACTGTTGCAGTAGTTTCTTTGTCACACTGAGCATGCACACAAGTAAGCATGCCCTTTTGTCTGCGAGGTCCCTGGACAGCAAGGGGACTGATCCTATAACAGAAGTCACATCCCTCAGGAGGGGTGAGTGCCATACTGACTGGAAAGATGCCCTGGGAACAGAGAAAAAAAATACCCAAATTCCCCTAAACTCGCCGACCATTCAGAGGGGCTTCTCCCTGTCTACTGAATTTCTCAACTTATCCCATACCAGCTTGACACCAAGGACTCCTATCCATCTGCAGGGTGTTGAGGTCCACCAACACAGCCTACTCCAGGGTGGAGTGGATATAAGACTCCAGAGCTAAGAGAACTAAGTGAAGGAAGACCAAGAAAAAAACAAAAGCACACAGGTAGACACAGCAAAGATCGTAACAAGCAGCAAAGTCTTTACTAACAGGATTTGTACAGATGTGCATGTGTTTATGTAAGAATACTTCCAAAAATGTGAAAGACAGCATGATATTATGAGAATCCAGCGAATATACAACAGGAAAATTTGAACACCCTAATAAAGAGGAAGTAGAAGAAATAGACTTTAAATGTAAAATTATAAAAGAGATAGGGACCGAATCAAACAGAATGTAAAAAACAAGTTTAAACAAATGGATGATAAGAATAACAACAACTTTGAAGAAATGAAAAATCCAAAGATACCCTGGGAAAGGAAACCAAGAAAAAGCAATCAAACTGGTAATGGAAAGATTTCAAGACTTGAAAACTGAAATGGAGGAAATGGATTCAACAAAATTAGAGAATAAATCTTTCCCAATGATATCCCTATTAAGGTACAAGAAGCATACGGAACATCAAATATACTGAAACAAAAAACCTCACCACATAATAATCAAAACACAAAAGATCCAGTATTAAGAACGGTAAGAGCAGCAAAGGAAAAAGGTCTAATACTTTATACTCATACCAGGAATATTTGATGAGGATGAAGTATCAATAACAAATACAAATTTCAGTAAAACAAAAGCACCCACATTACTAGAAATCAACATATGCCTCAAACCACACTAATAGTAGGGGACTGCAGCACTCCCCTCTCAACAATGGACAGGTCAACCAGACAGAAACATACCAGAGAAATAAGAGAAATGATGGAGATAATTAAAAATGGCGAGGGGGGGCAGTATGGAGAGATGGCTCAGTGGTTATTAAAAACATTGTATGCTCTTCCAAAGGTCATGAGTTCAATTCCCTGCAACCACATGTTGGTTAACAACCATCTGTAATGATGTCTGGCGCCCTCTTCTGGCATGCAGACACACACACACAGACAGAATAAGTAAATAAATAAATAAATAAATGTTAAAAATTTTGCAAGCACTTGAGCCTTATCAGATCACCATGGATTTAAGTTACAGTATAACAACAATTATAAAAGCAGAAAACTGACAAACTCATGGAAACGGAACAGTCAACTACTAAACATCCCGGGGTCAGGGAAGAAATAAAGAAAGAAATTAAAGTCTTCCTAGAATTCAACAGAAATAAAGACACAACATAACCAAATCAAAAGCGGCGCTAAGAGGAAAATTCATCTTACTAAGTGCCCACATTACAAAAATGGAGAAAGCACACATTAGACACCTAACAGCACAGCTGAAAGCTATAGAAAAAAAAGCATTCTTACCCAGGCGTAGAAGGCTGGAAATTATTTAATGGAGGACTGAAACAAAACAAAATATAAGCACAGAAAACAATAAAGAAATCAATAAAATACAGAACTGGTTATTTGAGTAAGAACAAGATTGACAAGCGGCTATCCAATCTAATAAAAGGGTACAGAAAAAGAACACGCAAATTAACAGGATGAGAAATGAAATGAGGTACAACACAGACACTGAGGATATTCAGAAAAAATTAGGTATTACTACAAAGACCTATATGCTACAAAGTTGGAAAATGTAAAAGAAATGGACTTGTTTTTAGAATAACATACCAAAATTCAATAAGACCTGGGGAACAATGTAAATAGACCATGAGGCGGTAAGGAAATATAAGCAGTCGTAAAGAACATCCAAACAAAGAAAAATACAGGACCAATTAGTTTTATTGCAGACTTTTACCAGAAATTCCAGAAAGAGATGATATGTAAACTCCTTAAGGTGTGTCACATAATAGAAATAGAAGAGTCATTGCAAAGCTTGATATGAAGAAAGTGTTACCATGATACAGAAATGAAAAAACTCCACCAAGATAGAGAATTCGAAACCAATCTCGCTCATGAACATCGATGAAAATATTAGCAATAAAATACTGAAAAACATGAGCCAAAAAAATAGTAGGCTTTATACCAGAGAATCAAGGCTGGTTCAACACATGGAAATCTATCAATCAAATCTATCATATAAATACACAGAAAGAAAAAGAAACCATATGATAATTTCACTGTTTTGTCAAAATCATTTGTCAAAGCTCAACAATCCTTTATGATAAAGGTCTTGAAGAGTTTAGGTTAGCAATGGCAATCTATAAATTTGATACATTACCCATTAAAATGAAACAGAATTCTTTACAGACCTTGAGAAAACAGTATTCAAATTTATATAATAAACAAAGAAGCAAGGAATCGCAAAGAAATGACGAGCTGGCTTGTTGGTGTTCCCGTCCCACCATATAACCCACACCAGCAAGCCAGAGAAAATCAAAGATATCACAAGGTCATAAAACTGATTGGCCCACTAGCTCATTCTTATTAGCTCCTGTTGCTTAAACCCATTACTCTCAGTACCGTATACAGTGGGAAAGATCACATATTGCTTCTTGAGAGTTTGGGCAGGAGTGGGAGAACGGACTTCCTCCTTTACAGCATAATACTGTTATCCTCACCATACCTCTACTTCATGTATGGTTTAACCGCCTTTACATCCTGCCTGGACAATCAGCGTTTTACTGCAATACATGATTGACAGAATACAAACAATTCTATAGCACAAATTTCCTTTTTTCAATAAACGGGGGAAATACCCATAGTGCATTTGTTGGTGGGAATGTGTGCATAGTATTCCTGGATAATTCCTACTCGTTGGTGGGCACTGATAATCTTATAAGGACACAAAGAAAATTTAGAGTTATTTCTTTTAACCTCAGAATGAATGCACAACTTCTCATTTTCAGAAGGAAAAGCTCTTCTCCAAAGTAACATTCCTTTTGAATTTCATTCAAGGTATTTTAAAATATTTATCTTGAATTAATTTACCAGAATCTATAAACAAATATCCTTTGGCAGCAGTTGCTACTTCTCATGACTCAAACAATTAAAAGATAGCATAATAGCATATAGTATCAAGATTCTCTGTGTATTTTCCATACTTGACATGACTGATTTTAATTTCAAGGCTACCACACCTTGAACTCAGAGATCTGTT
Organism: Neodon shergylaensis; assembly: GCA_025134845.1. NCBI lineage: Eukaryota > Metazoa > Chordata > Mammalia > Rodentia > Cricetidae > Neodon > Neodon shergylaensis. Next base: position 26,110 of record JABTXL010008687.1, read on the forward strand.
TGTCTCTGCCCTCTAGGCACTGGGATTAAAGGCGTGTGCTACCACACCTTGAAGTCACAGAGGTCAATCTCCCTCTGACTCCCAACTGTTGGGATTAAAGGTGTGTACTAACACACCTAACAACTCTCTTCCTTTTTTTTGTTTTTTATATGGGTAGGATTAAAGCCCTGTCTTTGACAGCTAGAACCAGCACATTCCTTAGCTTTCCAGCCTCATCACTGAAGTACTGGCTGTGTCCACAACTCTATGACATTTCAAGGTCACTGCCAGCAAGCCTGTGCTTGTAAACCGCCCGCATGATCCACCTAAGTAAAAGAGTCAGAGTTTGCCCTGCCAGGACTGCCCAGAAAGCCGGCATTTTTAAACGGCGCATTTTTTTACTGCTATGGCTGAAAACTGAAAAGCATGCATTCAGCTTCTCATGAACACCATTTAAATGTTTCGTGGCAGGACCTGTTAATGAGCTTCAGGGTTGAGGCTAAAGCAGAGTCAGGAAATCTCTCTTAGTTGAGAGCGCTTGCTTGCCTCTAGCAAGCAGAGTAGCTTTACTCTTTCCCAAGCTTTCATTGGATTCAGTTGTCCACATGTCTGGGTGCCATTCTGCAGTAGTGCCGCCTGCTAGCTTATGCCCAGATATTATTATATGGACACTGTATTCTTTTAATCACTGCTTAGCCCATTAACTCTAGTCCATACAGGTTAATTATCATAGACAAGTTCTATTTACATCTTTGTAGATGAGGATGTTCTTGAACTCAGACCCACCTGTGTGGGCCACCCAAGAGGTGGGATAAAAATTGTGTGAAACCACACCTAGACCTCAGAGATCTGCCAGTCCATACCTCACAGGCATTGGGATTTCAGGTGTGTGCTACCAAACCTCGAACTCACAGATGCTAACCTACCTCTGAACCTTGAAGGCCAAGGTCTATTTGTGAGTCACAGAGGAAATAATATTCCTAGAAATTCTTTGCAATCCCTTTTCACATGTGCTAACTTACCACAATTAAACACCTGGCAGTTTGATGTCTCCTCATTGCTTTGGAAATCGCTTCTCCTACCCAAGATTCATCATTAGAGCTAAACGTCTCAACATTCATCGTATGCTGAATCCATTCATCCATAGGTGCCGATCTAGACGTTAAATGCCGAGTTATTTTTTAATCTATGTTAGGATTTTCGAAAGCTAGGTTAAAGAAGTATTCGTCTAGCTTCTGGGTCTATTTCCCCTATATCCAGAGCCTTAATTAATGTTTGAACAAAGTCAATAAAGGCTTCTCTCTGTCACTGCCTAATCCTGCTATGTTTCAACCATTTTTGCTGTATCTTGTATCCTATTCCAAGCATTTAAAGCTGATCAGTGACATAGACACAGTACTCCAACGTCATAAAGAGGCTGTACCTGTGGAAAAGCATATTCTGCACCAAGAATTTGATCTTGGGAAAGCGACACCTTTTGCTCTTCCTTGCTGTTCAATGTTTGGATTCTTCTCTGAAATAGATTCCAAACATCAAGAAAGGTGCATCACGTAAAACTGCAGACACTAACTGATGGAAATCATAGGGGGGTAGATCTGGCATTTGTAGCCCAGGTCCTTATTTCTTTAACATATGCAGAGTGCAAGCAAAAATTAATAGCTTGCTTACTTTCCTTTAGATCATTCATTGCTATTGGTGTCCATCTGGCTTCTCTGACTCCCTTTGAGCCTTTAGAAGTTGATGCTTTTTATTATTGTCTCATTGGAATACTGAATATCCTGACCTGCATGAATTTCCAGTAGAGATTGTATGGTTCTTAGGAATGCCATAATCTATGTAAATGATAGAATAATCAAAATAATACTGAAACCTAGTAACCAGTAAATTATGTTATCACCATAGTCATAAAACTTACATGATATAACCCATTGTATAAGCAAACAGAACTGTGAAATGTGTGGCAAACAAAAACTGCCATATTACCTATTATCCAGCAGGTGGCGCTGTTGCCAAGCCATGACTAAACAGGGTCCTGTTTCAGTTTCCGCCTAGTATTTGTTAAAATGGGAAATGCAAGTTCCTCAACAAAGTAAATGTAATAGAATCAATTACGTACACAAAACCATAAACCCAGAATCCAGAGGGAGAGATTGACCCGTAAGCCGTGTGACAGAGTCGCCCCGATGGGTTGAAGCTTTCAGCAACTGATAACCACAGGTTCTGGCTCACACCACTAAGAGCTGTGCTTGCAAGGGAGATTTAAAAATGACTCAGAAAAGAGCAAACCACGCGGGAAGAAGAGTACGCGGGCCTGTGGAGTTTAAATACACGTGGGGAGGAAAATGAAAAGGTTTGTGGGGACTTGAAGTCAATCTGAGGTGTCTAAAGGGAAAATATAAAGAACTGCAGCAAGAAAAGCCAACTGTGTGATAATGTATAATAAAGTGCTGGCTCGATGCACAAGGCACAGGCCACAGCTGAGGGAGGGAGGGCTCGCTCCAAGCTGAACTGGCCAAGCAAGGGAAGGAAGAGTACTAAAACCAAACTTTCACAAAAAATGGCAAACCAGTATAGAATTATGATCAATAGGGTGGTAATTATTTAAAGGAGAAAAACCTTACAGATCACCATCCCATACAACAGCACTCTGTGCAATCAGGAAGGAGTCTAGTCACCAGAAGAGGAGTGGAATGAAAGAGCCAGAGCAGGGAAGTACCCGCATTTTTAAAGAGAGAGACCACACCCCACAGGGCTAGTATCTCAGCAGCTATTGGCTGGAGGAGTGGAAAGTTCTCCAGCAACAAACATGGGTGTGGAGGTAGATGTGGAGTAGGGTTATGGGAAGGGGAGGGGGGAAAGAGAACAGGGATGTCCCAAGCCAAGTCCTTGGGCAGATGGGCAAAGTGCTGTGGGAGGAACTTCTGCTCAGTCAGCCAATAGTCACTGAAGTACGAGCTCATTGTTATGGAGGAGTGCCTTAGCTCTCTCAGCCAATAGCTATTGAAATAAAAGACAAGGACATGGTTTATGTATCTTAAAAAAAGAGCAGCAATCCTTGGCCAGCTCTTTGTTACTGCTCCTGGTACAGTGTCTAGGCTACTTTCCTGCCGTTTGGCATTTCATGAGTTTTACTGGCCTAAATAACTATCTCTTTAATTCATAACTGTTATAGAATTGATTTATGCATAATCCGGTGCCCTGTGTAGCATTTTAGAACCAACCGCACTCACCCAATCCAACAGCCTGGCGGCCAGCCAACAGGTTGACTTGGAAGGCTCGGCTTGGCACAAGCTCTCACTCAACTCGCATGATTTGCCCACTTCTATCCTGGGCATGAGTTCAGCTTATGAGACCTTATGAGACTCTGAGCCCCATCCTGGGGCAGAATCAGAATGGAGGACCTTCTCTACAATGACCCACATCGTGTTCCATCTACCTGCTTGTGGCTGTTACAAACAACACCGGCTCCAAATCATGAGTGTCCCTTTAGGCCAGCCTAACCGCACCTTCTAATGTGTAATTGACTATTGAGATCATGGAAAACCCCTGGTGTTTCAAGGGTCAGGGTAACTTCCCCCAAATGCGTCCTTTAGAGCCTCATTTGTTCACATCACTGACATTCACTACCAGCCTGCATCCTTGGTTAAGTTGGTGCCTGGGATGGTGTGGCCTTAACAAGCCTCTCATTTCACGCGTGCTTGGAGGCCCGGGGTCTCCAATTCTCCTACTTTCTTTTCCTTCCTTTTCTTCAGTCTTTTCATTGTGACAACCTCTATGGTGCAGCACGTAGCTACGGTGCGGCACAGCCTCTGATTTCTGAGATTCAGCTAGGACATTACCACCCCACTCGTAACACACAGGCACCCGTTCACAAGTCCCGGGTGATCGTGCCATCTGCATTGTACATTAACGGGGAGCAGTTCTAGTTGTAGACTTGAGGTACCATTGTTTTTGGCAGGTATTTTCATGGCCTAGACCATGGGAGCCAAGCCACGCAGCCTCATGATTTAATACCTTCCTTAAAGACCTCCACACTTACTTGTCTCTGTTCAAAAAAAATGCCTAGAAAAAAACTAAATGGCAGTCTAATGGCACCTTTCCAAACATTTTACGGAAATTGACAAAGTCCTACCACTGTACAGGCAATTATGTAGGCACTAAGATGGCGTTTAGAATTCTAGCTGGCTTTTTCAATTCCTGCCCTTGTTCCATCTTAAAAAGTAAAAAAAGAGTAGTTGGCTGTGGTAGAACACACCTTTAATCCCAGCACTTGGGAAGCAGAGGCAGGTAGCTTGACCTCTGCCACTTCAAGGTGTGGTAGCACATGCCTTTAATCCCAATGCCTGGGAGGCAGAGACAGAAGGATCTCTAAGAGTTCAAGGACAGCCTTTATTCCAGGACAAACATATACAAAGAACCTATCTCAAAAAATAAGTGATACAGGTTAAACCAAAGCTGCAGAAAGATGGAAAAATTAACAGAGAATATTGATACTGCATGCTATTTTGCTATCTTTGAAATATTTGAATCCTGAGGAAAGAACAACAGCTGCTAGAAGATATTTGTTTATAAATGCTGCTCTACTAATCCGAGATAGATATTTTGAAAATGAATACATTGACTTTAAAATTTTTATTTAAGGACATGATACCTTGAAAAAGAGTTTCATCTTTTATTTTCACAGAGGATGTGATCCTGTGTATTTGCCTCTATCCCAATATGCCTCCTGAAAGGTTGCTGGGGACACCTTCAAAAAATGACTTAACGCTTAACTGCTGACAGGTTAGACCATAAATGATCTGATTATTCAGCTAGAAGAAATCTGGATAAAAATAACCACACCAGTAGGTCAATGGTGGCGCACAACTTTAATCCCAGCACTCGATAGGCAGATCTCTACAGAGCTAGTTCCAGGACAGGCTCCAAAGCCAGAGAAACTCTGTCTCAAAAAAACAAAAACAAGAAAAGAAAAAAATAACCATGCCAATATTAACAAGCATTATTTATAAATGTACTTTTACATTTAAAGGGGGATATGATATAGATATGGATAATTTAAATAAGCATAAGTTTTGCTTTGTTGATAAATTTAAGGACAATGTTTGTGTATGTACATATGTATATATTTCTGATATTGATTATGCTACTGTGATTATTTAGTTCATGTAAAAAATGTAATGTATATAGGTTGTTAATGGATAATGATTAATAATGATCTAGCTAGTAGTTCTGTTCGGTATATTTTCTAAATATGCATAGATATGTTTAAGATAGGCTTCTTCATATATTTCAAAAGCATCAGAATATGACATTTTAAAATGATTCACTAACTATTCATGACAATGAGACAGGTCAGCTCCTGACAGCAATAATCTACTTTAAAAGGAAGACGGGCAGAGCAGTTGAGAATTCCTTCAAATTACCTGCTTCCTCTTCTCTATCTCTTTCTTCACTTCCTCTGTCCCCCATTCAGCCTTTACCCCCAAAACACCCTGAATCAGCATTCAACCACAATTTGCAAGTCGTGTCTATCAATGTATGTCTCCTGCCTGCCTGCCATGTGTCTACCTGCCTAATACCAGGCACTGCTCAAGGACAGACATCCACCTCTGGCTGCGACTGGCTACTCCCACAGTCCACTGCCTGCCACCACATGACCTGCAACCAATGCTCAGGTCACTGCTCTTGGACCAGCAGCCATCTCTGACTGGGACTGTCTATTCCCAGGGCACACTGTCTGCTGCCCACCATCACCATTTCTAACCTACATCATTTCTTTTGCCTACTGCGGCTGGGGATCTTGCAGCATTTTTTAAATACACTCCACACCTCTGAGGACCAATAGGTATGGAAGGTCTCTGCCATGAAAAATTTGATCTATACGGATCATGTTTTTTAGTTTCCCCTTGCAACGTGAGTCAAAGATCTCAAGCGGAAGTGGTTACGAAAGATAAAAACCACTTAAGCAAAAAATTTCCCTTTGAATTCACAGCAACCATGCCGCAACTGATTTCAAGCACTGTGACCCTTACAGGGACACAGGGCCCACAATACTAGGCCTATTTATCAGCACTGCAGTGGCTGTTTCACAACCATCTGCATAGCCCAGGCTGCCTTGTCTATTGGCCACTAGAAACTGACTTTTTGTGCTCTGTGCCTGCAATATGAATTTTCTCTGTGACCTCTCAATTGACTCATTTTTACCTGTAGATCAACAAATAACAGGATGTGTCGGGACACCTGCAGTGGTTCGAGTTGCAACTCAGAAACAATGCAATCTGCTGGCTGACAAGTAAACGGCAGGTTTCTTTTTCAATGGGACTCTAGCATGTCTTTTGCTGCCACTGTGGTAGAAATAACAAGTGGCCTATATGCCTCTGGTGATACCTCTATTTACTTATTAAATTTTATATCATTGTGGAAGTATGTGGAATTAATTGATAGCACAAATTCAACGATATGCTAAATTGACTTTTTATATAATGGTATTAAGAATTCACCTAAAAGGTTGCACGCTGTGGAATATGACTTTCAGAAGTTATTGCCGAGTTGACAAAGAAACGGACAGGATATACTTCCAGGGTGGCAAATTACATGATATCCAGGGGCAGTTCAAGGAGGAGATAACATGAAGACCTTGGACTCACAGGTGCAGAATGGGGAACAAAAAATTGATACCTTAGTGGAATCCCTAGAGACACATGCAGGTAAGGAGATTCATGATTTAAGAAAGACAATGATAGAAAAATTTGAAATGATTGAGAAAATTATTTTTAATTTTTAAGACCTCTAATTACGATGATGAATGAGCTCAATTCGACCTTAACCCATGACTACCCTCAGCAAAAGAAGAACCAACCCCCATTTCAGCACTACTTCACTCAAGCACTATGGTTGTTGCAGGGGTATTTTTATTAATCTGATTTCACCCCCTTACCTCCAATAACAGCACTATCTTAACAGCTATACTATACATTGGCGCTATAACCACTCTAATTACATGAATCTGTGCACTCACCCTAAATGACATCAAAAAGATTGTAGCATTCTCAACATCAAGCCAATTAGGACTTATAGTTACCCTAGAAATTAATGAACCTCACCTAGCTTTCATACACATTTGTACCCACGAATTCTTAAAAGTTATATCATTTATATACAGGACCCATTATCCACAGCCTCAATTACAAACAAGACATTCGAAAAATAGAAGGGCTAGCAAAAGCCATACCATTTACATCCTCCTGCCAGACAATCATCAGCTTAGCCATAACAGGAATACCATTTCTCACCTGGTTTTATTCTAAACCTAACACCTGCGACACCAATGCATGAGCCATATCAATTACATTATTAGCCACCTCTATAGCAGCTGTTTACAGCATACGAATCATTCATTTTGTCTTATTAACTAAACCTAGTTTCCCTTTCAGAATTATCATTAATGAAAATAACCCATCACTAATCAACTCAATCAAAAGACTAGCATAAGGAAGCATCCTAGCAGGATTCTTCATCTCATACAACATCCCACGCACAACAAGGTAAGATCCATACCTTGATACCTAAAAACTGCTTTAATAGTTAATATTGTAGGGCTTGCAATCGCACTAGACATAAACAATTTAAGCTACAACCTTGCACCAACAAAACCATTAACTACAAACTCATTCTCAACTTCCCTAGGCTACTTCCCAACATCATACACCGAATATTAAAACTGAAAAATTTCAATACAAACTTTAAAAGAGCAAAAAACCATACCAGACCTCATATGACTAGAAAAAGCTATTCCAAAAGTCACCCAACATCCCCACAATCACATCCTCTGCCCTAAGTAGCCAAAAAGGAATGGCAAAATTTTATTTCCTCTCATTCCTAATCACACTAGATTGCATCCCAATAATTGCACTCACCTAATTTCCAAGAGTGTTCTCAATAACAATAAACACACCTATAAACAAATTTCAACCAGAAACAACCATCAATCATGCAGAGCAACTATATAAAGCAACTACACCAGCACCCCATTCACACATAAATCCCAACCGGTCACCATCATAAACTGCCCATCCCTCTATACTGTTGAACTCTAACATCACATCGATACCCTCATGATAATTAGTTACAAATAACCTACCTTCCTCCATAAAAGTACTTATTAATAGAATACCAATTGCCAATCATGTAGCAGACAGTAGTATAGCCAAATACTACCTACATACCTCCCTAATAAATTAAAAACACCAGAAAACCTAAAAATGAACCCCAAAACCCCAATACCGCTAAACAACCTGAGCACCCACTAACAATTAAACATAAAACATAAAAAGGTGAAGGTCTCAAAGAAGTGTGTAAACAACCTAACAGAACCACAAATCATAAAAAATAAAATAATTCTGTCATAATTTCTACATAGAATTAACTATGACCAATGACATGAAAAAAATCACCATTGTTATTCAACTATAGAAACACCTAATGACAAAAGCACCTAATGAGTAATCATGTGCATCCTTTGGGTGAGTGACATTGAAGACTTTGTGACTGCCCTTCCAAAATTGAGTTTGATTTCCCTGAGCCAGTGGACACTTCCACTGATTCACCACGAGATGGCACCCTGCGTCCACCTTTGCCTCAGGTTCCTATACTCCTATAAATATTGCACATAATATAAACAGAAGTAACATTGCCAGAAATCTTTGAGACTACAGTAAGTTTGATAACAAACCACAAAAACTCAACTGAGAAAGAGAATTACAAACCAATCTCACTAATGAACATGAACGCAAAAATACTCAATAAAATGATAGCAAAATGAATCCAGGAATACATTTCAAAAACCTTCATGATCAATTCAGCTTCATCCCAGAGATACAGGGATGGTACAACAGTCATAAATGCATTAATGTAATCCATCATATAAATAAAATTAAAGAAAAACTACACATGAACAACCAATTGAATATTAAAATAGGCACATATCGTACTTGTCCTCAAAGACTCTCAGCATAGTCCATTAATCATACCTGGGATAATGGTACCGAAAATTAAGAAATAGCATAACCTGTATGTCCAGATTTTACATATAATTTCAAACATCAGGCATATTTTGGTAAATTGTTGAGCAAATTTGGAAAAATACTTCAATATAAATGGGTGAATTGGGGCACATATGGTTAAGTTGGTAACAATTGTTCTGAAATATCACCACTTCTGATTTGCTTAGTGTTACCAGGATGAATCAAGCTGAGAATAATAAGTTAACAGGAAGCCGTTTTCTGACATTGATTGCCTTCCACACAGCCCCTACTGCAATACAGATACTAATTCGGAAGATCATAGCTGCCTTAAAACCTGTTCAGGTTTTTAATGGCTCATTTGTTGGAACAGCAGTAACCCCTTCCTATTAATTTACCTTGGTCAGAAATACTAATGGTAATACCTATATACCACTAACATATGTATTTTTAGTTGGAATCAAAGTCACTACTGGAATTAGTCGTTATGATTTAATTGTATTTATGTATTAATTCCTATGGTAAATTTAATCCTCATCATCACTCATGATACTACAGCAACATATACATATTTGGCTGTCTGTAAACCTAGGTGATTCTTGGGCTCCAAATACTCTAGATCATAATGTTGTAGAATTCTTTAATAAGATATTGAAAAGAACAAACTGCATGTTAGATTTAGTAATTAATAGCAGTATTTCATAACATTATTGCGGTTGCTGCTAATGCTTCTCTCTCAGGTGGGGCAACGGTATAAAGATTCTCAGGAACTGGACTCAGCAAGCTAAAATAGATACTCAACCTCAGGCAGAGATTGATGTGCTTAAGAAATCTGTGGAATGGTTGGGAAAGAAATATTTATCTGTGCAGAAACATATTACTTTGCGTTGTGATTGGAATTCATACACTTTGGGCAATACTGATTAAGCTTATAGTGAATTTTTCCATGAATGGAAGGTTATTCATACTTATTTTTTGGTAAATGCCGCTCCTTGATCTCATTTATCATTTACATGATGTTATAGAACTACTTTTCCTAATCATTTCCGGATTCGGATGCCTCTACCATTGCACACTTGTTTGATGACAAAGTGACAGGACAATATGGACAAATTAGATGCTAAGGGGTTCGTACAAAGTATTCCTCATTCCTCTGGTGGCATGCTTGTAAACATTGTTGTGCTCTTCTACTTTTACTTATGCATCAGCTACTTTCAAACAAATGCTGAAAATTTACATACTTTATGAATAAAACTACAATTACTGAAAAAATTTAAAAGGAGTAAATTATGGAGGAACTAAACTAGCTTAGAGTGCAGACTCCTCAGAGGACAGATCAAAGTTGGGAAACAGTTGCATGAGAAAACAAGCATAGATGAAAGCCAACTCTGCCTATTTCTCAAATGTTCTCTCAGAATCTATACCATGGATAAAAAATTGGTTTTTAAGCTCAGTTGCTCACACTCTACAAAGGAGTGCTTTGCTTCTGTATACTTTTTGCATTGTATCTATGTACTTGTTTTCACTTTTATTACTGATTAACAGAGGTATTATTTTTGGGAAGGAGAAGCAAGAGCTTCTCATGAACACGTAGGTGAATACAGAAAGGTTTCAAAGTTGAGGTATTTCGTTTTAATATGTATAAAAAGCAATACTGAATGAATCTTATTGTGCAGTTCATACTATGCATCCCTGTGTACTGATTGACAAGACAACCATACCAAGGGAACACAACGCACTAGATGTTAATAAGCGGGACAAGAACAGGGACCATCAAGAGTAAAAGTTAGGAAAGGTCTTTTTTTGAATTTTATTTATTTATTTATTATGTGTACAGCATTTAATCCATGTATGCCCGCAAGCCAGAAGGCGGCGCTAGGCCCAATCATAGATGGCTGTGAGCCACCATGTGATTGCTGGGAATTGAACTCAGGACCTCTAGAAGAGCAATCAGTGCTCTTAACTACTGAGCCATCTCTCCAGCCCCTAGATGTTGACTCTTTAGTGCTGTGCTGCATTTCTTGTTTCCCCAGCTCTCATATTTTCTCCTCCAGTTGCCTGTCTTTGAGACTTTTTTTCTTTTTATCCACAAACTGTGTTTTCACATTGAAGACTTTGTGACTGCCCTTCCAAAATTCAGTTTGATTTCCCTGAGCCAGTGGACACTTCCACTGATTCACCACGAGATGGCGCCCTGCGTGATTTCTGAGCCAGTGGACATTTCCACTGTTTTACCACTAGATGGCGACCTGCATGAGTTCTCTGAGCCAGTGGACACTTCCACTGCTTCACCACTAGATGGCGCCCTGCGTCCACCTTTGCCTCAGATTCCCACCCTGGGGCATAGTGATTGACACATGAAATCTCAGCACTCTAAGGTTGAAACAGTAGGATTGCCACCAGTTTGAGGCTATCTTGAGCTTTTCTCCCTGGTTCTTTCAGGCAAAGTAGCTGGCTATGGTTTAGCCTATATGTCTGGCAAGATTGACTTTTTCCTGGGGCTCTTAGCACAGCTTCTCTATCTCTGAGACTATTCTTAGGCTTGAATTCTCTACAGTGAGAAGGCTTCTGTTTGATGGTAGACCTCTGAGTGGCCCCCTCACCTTTGAAACTGAGTGCTTGTGAGGGGAGTTCGCTGGACCTTAGGTGCTATTAGCTTGAAACTAATGTTTTCTCTGCAGTAATAAGGGACAGAGAACAACTCTCCTGTCACCTCTAGCACACTGAAGAGACAGTTCTGAGTTTGAGGCACACCTAGTCTCCAGAGAGAATTCCAGGACAGTCTGGGCTTCAAGGAAGACCTGTCCTGAAAATACAACAAAAAAAGTTACACTTATTTGAGTGTGGGACTGTGTATATTTCTGGTATATATGGTTTACGAGTTTTACTATTTACAAAGAAAAGCAAATGAAAACAACTGGCCGCAGTGTCATAACAGGTAGTGCCAGCTGCACAAGTAATGACCATGTATAAAAAAATCAAATATTTGGCTTCTTTGTCAATGGGATCAGGAGTTATATAGCCCTCGATCTCTTTCTAAAATTGCTGATAGAACTTAGCCCATGATCCCATGAGAAAGGATTTTTGGAGTAGAATAAAACCTAACATTCCATTTAAAGTATTATTATTGGTTACTTATTATTACTGTTTACATATAAATATCATACAGGCATTTTAGCTCAAGATGTATTTCCCCTTGAATGAATTTACACAGAAAATATTTTCTAAAACAAGTTATGAAGAAATGTTAGTCTATGGAATTCAACAACGATGTCTTAATTTCACAGGTATAGATTGTTCTGCTATCATTTCTACAATTCCAAATGAAAACGTAGAATACATGTTTCAGCTTTCAGAAGTTTCTATTACTGGAACTTTGAATATCATTTCCCCAAAGAAAATTGTGGGACTATTTACAAAAAAATTATCTGTAATGAATAATATTGTAGCTTTCAGGAGCTATAGACATGGCTCAGGTTAATAGCACTGACTGCTCTTCCAGTGGTCCTGAGTTCTGGTGCGCAGGCATACATCAAGCAAAAATTCTGTATAAATAATAAATAAATAAAAAAATCTTCAAAATAAAACATTGTAGCTTTAAATCCTTCACCTGATGCATTAACTATTTTTACTGATGGTTGAAAAAGTAAGTGCGTATTGGACAGAATTTAAGTACTGGGTAGAAGTTACAGTTTACTCTTCTGTACAACAAAATTAATTGTACACTGTTGCTAAAGCCAAGCAAGACTTACCTCAAGGATTAAATATTGTAGGTGATTCAGCTTATATTGTATTAATTGTACATAATACATTTAATGCCGTACTTCATTACAGTAAGCATTATTTTTTAACTTTGTTTAAATTAGTAAATATTAATCAAAATAAATTCTCTTCCTCATGTACAAAAAAAACAAATTTGATTGGATGTTACATTTGAAAATGCTCATGATAAATTAGCACCTTTTCCTCTGTTCAAGAACATGAACATTTACATACTAATGATAATAATGTACATGTCCAATATAAAATTACATTTGCACAAGTTAAATATATTATTTTAAATTCTCCAATTTGTCATCTGTTACATATCGATTCTATTACTTAGGGTATTAATCATCAAGGAAATCAATGAAATGAAATTTGACAAATGGTTGTTACTCATTACAGAATTGACGGTTATCTTTCCTCCAAGTAACCATAGATACACTTTGATCATTTATATGGGCTAGTCCTTTACCTAGGGAATACACAAGTTATAAAACATTTATTAAAAGCCTTTTCTATCATGGGAGATCCCTCTTTTACTAAAACAGATAATGGACCTACTTAGATAATTTTAAAGAATTTCCTAGGTTCCATTGCTCATGTTACAGGCATTGAATATAATCCACAAGAACTAAAACAAATTAAAAAATCAAAAACGAGGAAAAAGGAACATTATGGCATGTAATTAATGTGTGATTTTCAGAATAATGTGAGAGCCAGTTACATCAAGCGTTGTTTATGTAAAATTTCCTAAATATACCACATGTGCATATTTTAACCAGCAAAGAAAATGCCGAATTTGCAGAAAAAAAAATTGGGACAAAAATGCCAGATAATGAATGGCAGCTGGTATTGCTAATGATGAAAGGGAGAGGATATAGTCTTGTCTCTCTGCAAGATGGACGTCAGTTATGGATCGAGGTTCAGAAAAGAGCAGAAACTAGAGAGGATTGCAATGTAGTCATGATGGCACTTTTGTCAAAGATTACATTCTAGTATTGCCCATACCACAATTCTCTCTATGGAAGGGATATTGATGACATAGTTCCTCATCGAAACCAACATGGGGTCAGGTGAAATCTCTTGCAGCTTAGGTTCAGATTATGGTCCAGCAGTCCAGAATACATGCTATGGCTGAACATCATTTTCTGGCACTGAGCACTCTGCTATCTGTTTCTTCAGTTCAGGGATCAGATGTAAGTTAATGGCCTTATGTCCCTAACACACCAATGTTTCAGCCTGTCTTTTGGGTAGATACTGATGTGTTAGTGTATACCACTCCCAGTATCCTTACTCCTCCTTAGAATAATTAGACTTCTCTGAATAATTTTGATGGGAATCCATATAATTTTATTTATATGGATAAAAGAAAGCCAACAATTTGGAAATGGTCCTTGGTTTTCAATGGGATTTCAGCAGTGGTCACAACCAGGTATTAAAATAGGAAAATCTCACAATCATCCTCAAAGACTCTGAGCATAGTCCATAACTGAGACCTGGGATAATAATACTTAAAATTAAGAATTTGTATATCCTCTATGTCCAGATTTTAAATATTATAGTTTAAAATATCAGCCACTAATTTGGAAAATTTCTTTAGGAAAATTTGGAAAAGTATTCAAAACAAATGGATCATCGTAAAACCTGTTCAGGTTTTTAATGGATCATTAGTTGTAACAGAAGTATCTACTTATAAAGTTACCTTATTTAGATAGAAGTACTAATGTTACTGCTTCTGTGCTGCTACCATATGTATTTTTATCTGAATGAATCAATTATACTACAGGAATTAGTTTTAATGATTATCAATTGTAGTCATGAACTAATTCCTCTTTTCAGTTTAATCCTCATCATCAGTTATGATACTATAGCATCATACACAAATTTAGCTGCCTGTAAACTTAGGTATTTCTTGGGCTCAAAAGTTTTCTCCATCATATTTTTGTTGAATTCCTCAATAAGATATTGAAAGAACAAAGTTTATTTTAGAGTTAGTAATAGCTGTAATTCCTGACCTTGTTGCTGCTGCTGTAACTGCTAATGTGGCTGGTATTGATTTACATACATCCTTGCAGACAAAACACTCTGTAGAGCAATGGCATATTCACATAAACTAGTTTCAGAAAGTTAAATTATATGCTAGACTTTGGACAGAGAATGATGTACTAAAGCAAAATACGGCTTTGCTGAAAAGAAATTGGTATCATTGCAGGAACAAATTAATTTGTGTGGTAATTGGAATTCAACCACTCTCTGTATTACTGATTTGGGTTGTAATGATTCTTACAGGAATGGAATGATTTTCCAGCTTATCTTTTGGGCAATGCCTCTGCTCAATCTTTAAATAATCACTTACATGATCACTTCAATGATGACTTACATGGGATTTTTGCTAAATCATAACCCTCAAACATTACACAATTTTTGATGACAAAATGGCAGGATTAGATCATAAGGGATTCTTACAAAACATTCTTCATACCTCCAGTGGTATGATTCTCGTAATCATGCTTATACTTTTTTATGTGTGATTATGTATCAGTTTTATATTTGACTACACATACTAATTACATAC
>JABTXL010008717.1:0-20795 GCA_025134845.1 Neodon shergylaensis
CACCTACTTAGAGTAAAGGGATGGGAAGAGGTTTATCAAGCAAATGGACCTAAGAAACAAGCAGGTGTGGCCATACTAATTTCTAACAAAGTTGACTTCAAACTTAAATCAATCAGAAGAGATGGAGAGGGACATTTTATACTCATAACAGGAATAATTCATCAGGATGAAGTCTCAATCCTGAATATCTATGCCCCTAATATAAAAGCACCCATGTACGTAAAAGAAACATTACTAAAACTCAAGGCTGCCATCAAACCGCACACACTAATAGTAGGAGACTTCAACACACCTCTCTCACCAATGGACAGGTCAATCAGACAGAAACCCAACAGAGAATTAAAAGAATTAATGGAGGTAATGAATCAAATGGACTTAACAGACATCTACAGAACATTCCACCCAAATAGGAAAGAATATACCTTCTTCTCTGCAGCTCATGGAACCTTCTCGAAAATTGACCACATACTCGATAACAAAGCAAACTTCCACAGTTACAAGAAAATATTCGTAACCTCCTGTGTCTTATCAGATCACCATGGATTAAAGTTAGAATTTAGCAACAATGGTACCACTAGAAAGCCTACAAACTCATGGAAACTGAACAGTCAACTACTGAACCACACCTGGATCAAGGAGGAAATAAAGAAAAAAATTAAAGTCTTCCTTGAATTCAATGAAAATAAAGAAACAACCTACTCAAACTTATGGGACACTATGAAAGCAGTCCTAAGAGGAAAGTTCATAGCACTAAGTGCCCACTTAAAGAAAACAGAGAAAGCACACATTGGTGACTTAACAGCTCACCTGAAAGCTCTAGAAAAAAAAAGAAGCAGACTCACCTAGGAGGAGTAGAAGACTGGAAATAATCAAACAGAGGGCAGAAATCAACAAAATAGAAACGCAGAAAACAATCCAAAGAATCAATGAAACAAAAAGCTGGTTCCTGGAGAAAATAAACAAGATTGATAAACCCCTATCCAAACTAATCAAACGGCAGATAGAGATTATGCAAATTAATAAGATCAGAAATGAAAAGAGGGACATAACCACAGACACAGAGGAAATTCAGAGAATCATTAGATCTTACAACAAAAGCCTGTATGCCACAAAACTGGAAAATGTAAAAGAAATGGACACTTTTTTAGATAAATACCATATACCAAAGTTAAACCAGGACCAGGTGAACAATCTAAATAGACCGGTCAGTCGCGAAGAATTAGAAGCTGTTATCAAAAACCTCCCAACCAAAAAAAGCCCAGGACCAGATGGTTTCAATGCGGAATTCTACCAGAACTTCCAAGAAGACCTAATACCTATACTCCTTAATGTATTCCACAATATAGAAACAGAAGAGTCATTGCCAAATTCCTTTTATGAAGCTACAGTCACTCTGATACCAAAACCGCACAAAGACTCATCCAAGAAAGAGAATTACAGGCTTATCTGACTCATGAACTTCGACGCAAAAATCCTCAACAAAATACTGGCAAATAGTATCCAAGAACACATTAGAAAAATTATCCATTATGACCAAGTAGGCTTCATCCCAGAGATGCAAGGCTGGTTCAACATACGAAAATCTATCAATGTAATCCATCATATAAATAAACTGAAAGAAAAAAACCATATGATCATTTCATTAGATGCTGAAAAAGCTTTTGACAAAATTCAACATCCCTTTATGATAAAAGTCTTGGAGAGATTAGGGATACAAGGGTCATACCTAAATATAATAAAAGCTATTTACAGCAAACCGACAGCTAACATCAAACTAAACGGAGAGAAACTCAAAGCCATCCCACTAAAATCAGGAACCCAACAAGGCTGTCCACTCTCTCCATACCTCTTCAATATAGTGCTTGAAGTTTTAGCAATAGCAATAAGACAACATAAGGGGATCAAGGGGATTCGAAAAGGAAAGGAAGAAGTTAAACTTTTGTTATTTGCAGATGGTATGATTGTGTACATAAGCGACCCCAAAAACTCTACCAAAGAACTCCTACAGCTGATAAACACCCTTAGTAATGATGCCGGATACAAGATCAACTCCAAAAAAACAGTCGCCCTCCTATACACAAAGGATATGGAAGCAGAGAGTGAAATCAGAGAAGCATCAACTTTCACGTAGCCACAAATAGCATAAAATATCTTGGGGTAACTCTAACCAAGGAAGAAAAAGATCTATTTGACAAGAACTTTAAGGCATTGAAGAAAGAAATTGAAGAGGATACGAGAAAATGGAAGGATCTCTCTTGCTCTTGGATTGGG
This sequence comes from Neodon shergylaensis, assembly GCA_025134845.1. Taxonomy (NCBI): domain Eukaryota; kingdom Metazoa; phylum Chordata; class Mammalia; order Rodentia; family Cricetidae; genus Neodon; species Neodon shergylaensis. The sequence goes on from JABTXL010008717.1 coordinate 2,272, forward strand.
AGGATCAGCATAGTAAAAATGACAATCTTACCAAAAGCAATTTATAGATTCAGTGCAATCCCCATCAAGGTCCCATCAAAATTCTTCACAGATCTTGGGAGGACAATAATCAACTTTATATGGAAAAACAAAAAACCCAGGATAGCCAAAACAATCTTATACAATAAAAGAACTTCTGGAGGCATTACCATCCCTGACTTCAAACTCTATTACAGAGCTACAGTAATGAAAACAGTGTGGTAGTGGCATAAAAACAGAGAAGTCGACCAATGGAATCTTATAGAAGACCCGGATTTTAACCCACAAACCTATGAACACCTGATTTTTGATAAAGGAGCTAAAAGTATACAATGGAAGAAAGAAAGCCTCTTCAACAAATGGTGCTGGCACAACTGGTTGTCAATCTGTAGAAGAATGAAAATAGACCCGTATCTATCACCATGCACAAAACTCAAGTCCAAATGGATCAAAGACCTCCATATCAATCTGAACACACTGAACCTAATAGAAGAAAAAGTGGGAAGTACTCTACAACAGATGAGCACAGGCGATCGCTTCCTAGGTATAACCCCAGCAGCACAGAAATTAAGGGCAACATTGAATAAGTGGGACTTACTGAAACTGAGAAGCTTCTGTAAAGCAAAGGACACTGTCACTAAGACAAAAAGGCAACCCACTGACTGGGAGAAGATCACCAACCCTGCAACAGACAAAGGTCTGATCTCCAAAATATATAAAGAACTCAAGAAACTAGACTTTAAAATGCTAATTAACCCAATTAAAAAATGGGGCACTGATCTGAACAGAGAATTCTCAACAGAAGAAGTTCAAATGGCCAAAAGACACTTAAGGTCTTGCTCAACCTCCTTAGCGATCAGGGAAATGCAAATCAAAACAACTTTGAGATATCATCTTACACCCGTCAGAATGGCTAAAATCAAAAACACCATTGATAGCCTTTGCTGGAGAGGTTGTGGAGAAAGGGGTACACTCATCCATTGCTGGTGGGAATGCAAACTTGTGCAACCACTTTGGAAATCAGTGTGGCGGTTTCTCAGGAAATTCGGGATCAACCTACCCCTGGACTCAGCAATACCACTCTTGGGAATACACCCAAGAGTAGCCCGATCATATGACAAGGGCATTTGTTCAACTATGTTCATAGCAGCATTATTTGTAATAGCCAGAACCTCTAAACAACCTAGATGTCCTTCAGTGGAAGAATGGATGAAGAAAGTGTGGAATATATACACATTAGAGTACTACTCAGCGGTCAAAAACAATGACTTCTCGAATTTTGCATGCAAATGGATGGAAATAGAAAACACTATCCTGAGTGAGGTAACCCAGTCCCAAAAAGATGAACATTGGATGTACTCACTCTTAATTGGTTTCTAGCCATAAATAAAGGTCATTGAGTCTACAATTTGATATCCTAAAGAAGCTAAATAAGAAGGTGAACCCAAAGAAAAAAATATATACCTATCCTCCTGGTTATGGGAAGTAGACAAGAATGCCGGGCAAAAAATTGGGATCTTAGGGGTGGGGTGGGAGGGGGGTAAGGGGAGATGGGGAGAGAAAAGGGAGAAGGGGAGGATGGGGCGACCTTGGGGAAAAGGGATGATTGGGATAAAGGAACGCTGGATAGGGGAGCAGGGAAGCACATTTCTTAATTAAGGGAGCCATCTTAGGGTTAGCAAGAGACTTGGACCTAGAGGGGCTCCCAGGTGCCCAGGGCAATGTCCCCAGTTAGTTCCTGGGGCAGCTGAGGATAGGGAACCTGAAATGACCCTATCCTATAGCCATACTGATGAATATCTTGCATATCACCATAGAACCTTCATCTGGCGATGGATGGAGATAGAGACAGAGACCCACACTGGAGCACCGGACTGAGCTCCCAATGTCCCAATGAGGGGCAGAAGGAGGGAGAACATGAACAAAGAAGTCAGGACCACAAGGAGTGTACCCACCCACGGAGACAGTGGGGCTGATCTATTGGGAGCTCACCAAGGCCAGCTGGACTGTGACTGAAAAAGCATGAGATAAAACCGGACTCTCTGAACATGGCGGACAATGAGGGCTGATGAGACGCCAAGGACAATGGCATGGGGTTTTGTTCCTCCTTCATGTTCCGGCCTTGTGGGAGCCTAGCCAGTTTGGATGTTCACCTTCCTAGACCAGGATGGAGGGGGGGGGGAGGATTTTGGACTTTCCACAGGGCAGGGAACCTGACTGCTCTTCAGGCTGGAGAGGGAAGGGGAGAGGATGGAGGGGAGGGGGAAAGGAGTGGGGGGAGAGGGTAGGAGTGGGAGGAGGGGGAGGGAAATGGGAGGCTGGGAGGAGGCGAAAAAAATTTTTTTTTCAATAAAAACAAAATTTTTACTCCCAAAAAAAAAAGAAAAGAAAACCATTCAGTGTTTTGCTCTACATTGGAACGTGTGACAATCCTAACTACCTTGGTCCTGTGCCTCTGGGAGACATAGCTGAACAAATTTTTAATGCAGCTGGTCCAAGTGGAAGAAATACAGAATATCTTTTTGAACTTGCCAATTCCATTAGGAGACTTGTGCCAGAAGACGCAGATGAGTATCTCTTCTCCCTGGAGAGATTAGTAAAGGAACGTCTAGAGGGCAAATAGACCTCAGTAGCACAGCCACCAGCTCCTCCAACATGCAGGGCTGTTAGCCCTCAGAAAATAACTTCAGTCCAAGAGAGCAGTATGATTTGGACATTTTTACTTGAAGACCTTAGTATTCACTGTTATAATTAGAGTATCATCTAAATTTACTGCTTATTTACAAGTGTCCTAAAACATGTTCAGAAGATTTGCATACAGAAGAAGAAGGAGTTGAAGTTATACAAGTGATTTTCTAACTAGATGACGTATGGACATTTGTTCATTAGACATACAGGTTTCAAGTCACTTCCTGCTTTTATCAGAGGAACCATGGTTTACAGTTTATATGCTTAAAATAACGTTATTAGAAATATATGGTAATAGATAAAGTTCCAGCACTGATTGTTAATTTCCTTGTTATTTCAGATTAAATGAAAGTCAAATTTAGGCCAAAAGAAATTGGGTTTGTTAACATAAAACTTTCCTTGGAATTATAATGTGTTATTTTCTCCTGTGGGGGGGGGAGGCATTTTATTAGAAAGAAAACAGTCTAGCACAAATTATGTAAATCACACCCACTAATGATAATGACATTTACTTTGTATTTATCTCATAGTGAAACTGGAAAAAAAAAGGTTTTCTGATAATTACCAATTAGTGAAAACATAATGAAAATGGTGTTTGAAACAGGTTTTACAATTATCATTTCTCAAAGAAGTGTCATTTCCTGATTATACTATGTACATTTTGTCACCTAAGCGTATCAACTATTTATGTAGCTACTTAACAAGGAAGCTAATTTTTAAATTATTGACTTATAAAATTAGCCTTCACTTAAAAAAAAAAGAATACAGTTTCCGTGTTATTATTTCGGGGCATAAGCTAACCAGGCAGCTGGGAGTAAGGTGGCAGGAACACAGCCTGCTGTTCCTATTTACAAGAGAAAATTACAGATTACTCAAAATTTCCAATCTTTTATATAGAATATACACTCTAGAAGTGGCACTCCTTTTGAAATAGAATATCAACTTACACACACACACATTCATGTGTTTATCCATATATATTGAACAAATACAACTATGTGTTTATTTAATATAATTTTAAGTTCTATCTGCTTGATAGCAAGAAGCCAATGTATAGCTTGGAGGATTTGTGGGAAAATCCGTGTTTTTTTAGTGAGTAAACAAATAGGAAATTTAACAGAAGTTGACATTGGAGGATTTCCTTGAGTGAAAAAGGAAATCATGGATTCCAACATTAAAATACACGCACATAGAACGTATTCCAGAACTTCCTAGGTTCTGACTGATCCCTGGAGTCTCTTATATAACAGCACCCCCTGCTGGTCTGAGTGGCCTCAGTTTGGGGGATGCTCAGTTCTAAGAAAACTTGGCTCTTGGAGGTGTCCCTGCTGCTGATGACTCAGGATTTGAGAGCTGAATTATACTCTGTGTCTCCATAACTACCTGTTCACTCCAGACCCTTTCCTAGATTCTGGCAAGCCTAGTGTACAGGATAACCAGTTAATGAGAACACAGAGACAGTGCAGGTGAGCGACAGGGTCTGTCAGGGCTGCACCAGGCCAAGTCCTGCCTCCTTCAGCTACACTTGGGACAGGGAACCTAGGAACAAGCAACAGCACCATCAGTTATGCATCTCTAGATGACATGCCTGTGTCCCTTGCCTGTAACCCTGAAACACTTACAGCTCAGAAAGGTAACTAGGCAGAGAAGCAGCACCAGGACAGCCATGGTCTGCTGGAGGCTCCAGTGAGAAGGAGATGGGGCTTCTCAGCTACACCTGGGCTCTCAACCTGAACCTGAGGGCTGCTTTGCATTGGGGGAGGTTCCAGAGAGGATAAAAAGAAGAGCAGAGAAAGGTCCCCAGTTTTTCTTCCAGGTGTCTGAGATTTGCTTTGTGCTTCTCAGAGGAGCTGGTGACAAAAATTTGCAGCGTTTTCTACTTCTGTCTGGATTTACAATTCAATATAAACAAAAATTGAATGATCCACTATGTAGGTCTTGGATTCAAACATTAAATGAGTTCACATTCATGTTGTGCACATCTTCAATGCATTGTATACTCTGAAATTCCAGCAGACTTTTTAGGATGCTGTTAGGTCAGTGATGCACTTTAGACTCTTAGTGATGTGAAATCTGGATTAAGGAACTACTTAAAATCCTTTTCTTGTGTCAGTGGAGTCAATCTTATTCTTATTACTCACCTCAAAAATTCATCTTCAGAGGAATCAACTCACATGCGATTTTAAATATTTACCTGAAGGAGACCCAAACCCAAGGGATTAATTTTGCTGCCCTGTCAGTGGGCCCAGAGTATTTATCTGTCCACTCAATGATACTATAATTTGGGATGAGTCTTACTAACTCCTATTTTCTGCATATCTGTTATTCTGTCAGTCTTTATGTACTTTTATATTTCCCACCTCATATCTTTTTTATTTGAAGCACATTACAAAAGCAGGTTCCTAAATATGACTTTTGCATTGGTGAGGAATGGAAGGGCAGCTGTTCAGAAGACCTCATGATAGGAAGTAGCATGCAATCTAGTCAATTTTCGCTTCCCAGGAAGATCCATGTATGTCTTACTTAGGGTCCTCCTTGTTACCTAGCTTGTGAATTATGTGGTTGTGAATTATAGGCTGGTCATCCTTTGCTTTATGTCTAATATTGATTTATGAATGAGTATGTACTGTGATTGTCATTCTGGGTCTGGGTTACCTCCCTCAGGATAGTTTGTTCTAGTTCCATCCATTTGCCCACAAATTTTAAGATGCCATTCTTTTCTTCCATTGTTTAGTACTCCATTGTGTAAATGTACCACATTTACTTTATCCATTCTTCGGTTGAGGGACATCTAGGTTGTTTCCAGGTTCTGGCTATAATGAAAAATGCTGCTATCATCATAGTTGAACAAATGTCCTTTTGGTATGAGTGTACATCTTTGGGGTATGTGCCCAAGAATGATATTGTTGCGTCTTAAGGTAGCTTGATTCCCAATTTTCTGAGAAACAGCAGTACTGATTTCCAAAGCAACTGTACAAGTTTGCATTCCCACCAGCAATAGAGGAGTGTTACTCTTACTCCACATCCTCTCCAGCATAAAATGTCATCAGTGTTTTTTATCTTAGCCATTCTTACAGGTGTAAGATTGTATCTTAGAGTTGTTTTTATTTGCATTTCCCTGATAGCTAAGGATGTTGGACAATTCCTTAAAAATTTGTCAGCCATTTGAGCTTCTTATGTTGAGAATTCTCTGTTTAGGTCTTTACCCATTTTTAATTGAATTATTTGGTATTTTGATGTCTAGTTTCTTGAAGATTTTGTATATTTTTGGAGATCAGCCCCCTATCAGATATGGGGTTTGTAAAGATCTTTTCCCATTCTGTGTGCTGTCATTTTGTCTTGTTTACCTTGTTCTTTGCCTTACAGTAGATTCTTAGTTTCAGAGGTCCCATTTATTAATTGTTTCTCTCAGTGTCTGTGTTACTGGTGTTGTATTTAGGAAGAATTCTCCTGTGCCAATGTATTTAAGGCTACTTCCCACTTTCTCTTCTGTGAGTTTCAGTTTGGCTGGATTTATATTGAGGTCTTTGATCCATTTGGTATTGAGTGTTATGAGTATGGATAGATTTGGATCTATTTGCATTCTTCTACATGTCAACACCCAGTTATGCCAACATCATTTGCTGAAGATGCTTGTCTTTTTTTCTATTGTACAGTTTTATCTTCTTTGTCAAAAATCAGGTGTTCATAGGTATGTAGATTAATATTAGGGTGTTCGATCTATTCCATTGGTCTACCTGTCTGTTTTTATGCCAATACAAAACTGTTTTCATTACTATAGTAGAACCTAAAGTCAGGGATATTGATGCCTTAGTAAAAAGGGAGCATGGGAGGAAAGGGGAGCATGAAAAGGAATGAAGGAGAAGGAGAGGGGAGAAGAGAACATGAGGGGACAGTATGGGCCATTTTGGAGAAGGATAGAGTGGAAGAACAAAGAAAGATAGCTTGATAGAGCTATTATACTGTTAGAGAGAAGCCCCAGCACTGGGGACATTTCCAGAAATCCACACAGATAACTCCAGATAAGACTCTAAGCAATAGTGGAGAGGGTGTCTGCACTGGCCTTCCCCTATAATCAGATTGATGACAACCTTAATTGTCATTATTGAATCTTCATCTAATACCTGATGGAAGCAGATGCAGAGATCCACAAGTAAGCACTGGACCAAGATTCTGGATTCCAATCTGAGAGGGAAAAATGATAGTATAAGTAAAGGGGTCAAGACCATGAAGGGGAAACTCACTGAAACAGCTGGCTAAAGCTAGTGGGAGGTCACTGACTCCTTAGTGACAGCTGGGGAACCTGCATAGGACTGAACTAAGCCCTCTGAATATGAGTGACAGTTGTATGGGTTGGGCAGTTTGTTTGGCCTCTGTCCGTGGAATAAGAATTAATCCTTAGTGCATCAAGACGTTTTGGAGCCCATTCCCTATGGAGGAATACCTTGCTCAGCCTAGATACAGGACAGAGGGCCTTGGCCCTGCCTCAAGGTGATGTAATGGACTTTGTTGACTCCCCAGAGGAGGACTTACACTCTATGAGGGGTGATGGTCTGTTGTGGTGAGGAGAAGGTTGGGGGAGTGGGAGGAGGGGAGTGGGAACTGGGATTGGGATGTAATATACAAAAGATTTTTAAAAACAAACAAGAAAAGAAGTAGAGGCAACCAGGCTTGAGGGTTATGTTAACTGAAATAATAAAAAGACAGAGAACCCTATGTGAGGACAAGAAGTGGAAAGGAGAGCATGCTTGAACAATGGGAACTGTTTGCCTGAGATGAGAAGCACCATAGAGGACAAGGGATTGGAAGGCTTCTCTCCATGCAATGACAAGGAAAATCACCAGGAAAGAGAAGAAAACAACCTGTTCAGTAAGGAGCTAGAGTACCTCTACCACTTCTTTCACAATATACACCCCATATGCTGTGTCCCTTATTCCTCTGTGCATAGTCTTTGTACTGTGAGTGGTAGTGGTAAAGACAGGTCTTAATGTTGGGAAGACTGCCAGCCTTTGCAAGCTCTGATGGGTACCCTGTGCTATGAGTGCTGTGTTTCCCTTGTTCATGTTGCTCTGAAAGTTAGAAGAATATTTTTCAGGCATTATGCTCAGTGTGTTGCATATTGAGTTTGTTTTAAGTTTCATTGTGGTTATAAAATCTTGAGAAAGAAGTTTACGGAAATAATCACATATCTACTATATTAGAGAACTGGTATTAGACCCTTTACTCAAGAATATTTTTTCCTTACCTCAGATATTGTTGGTGTCCACATTGTTGCTCTCATATTTGTGGTTTCCCTTCTCCATGAGACTCTCTAGAAGGAAGTCAGTAAGAAAAGTCATTTTCAAGAGGGATGTGTTCCTGATAAAGCTGCAACTATTTATAATTATCTTCTATTTGAGAGGTTCATCCTTATGCTTAAATGTTTGTTCAGTCATTTCTTTACATATGTCTAGTGGACACACAGATACCTATTTAATGTGTCATGTTACAACCTAGCACAAGATTTTATATTTGTATGATGGTTAGAATTTTTGAAATACAGCAAAAGCTATCATCATCTGGGAGATGGTTATTCCAGTTGGAAAATAATTCTACAAGATTGGCTTGCAGTCAAGCTGCAGTGATGTTTTAGCTACATTTGAATAGAACAATTTCTCTTAATTTAATGAGGGAGGAGCTTGAGACTATTCCTTTGAAATGATGAATGGGGATTTTATTGCAGAAGACATTTTATGAACATTGAGACAGAATAAACCTTATCCAAAAGAATCTATGTTACAAGGAGTGGGCCCCTTGTTTGTCCTGGCCACCTAGCTAGCTTGGCCCCAGAAATAACCACATAGAAACTATATTCATTAAAACACTGCTTGTCCCATTAGCTCTAGTTTCTTATTGGCTAATTCTTACTTATTAATTTAACCCAATTTTATTAATCTGTGTATTGCCATGTGACTGTGACTTACTGGCAAGATTCTAACCAGTGTCTGTCTCAGGCAGAAGATCCATGGTATCTCTCTGACTCTGCCCTTATCCCCAGCATTCAGTTCTGTCTTCTCCGACTATCAACGTTCTTCCTTATCAGGCCCAAAGCACTTTCTTAATTCATTAACCAATGAAAGCGATACTTGAACAGAAGAGCCTCCTACACCAAATCTATGATTCATTCATTCCTACTACCCCCTCTCCTCTACCTCTCAATCCTGGTTGACCCTTTCTGGTCCCTCCTCTCATCTCTTCTATCCTTTCCTTCATCATCTCCTTCCCTGCCTCCCTACCAACCTTTGTGCTTCCTTTTTTCTTCTCTCCCCCCTCTTCACTCTCATTCACTCCCACATTCTTTCTTCCATCACTTTATTCCTCTCCCTTCTTCCTGGATGTGTGCAGCAAGTTGCTGCTGCCAGCTGTGCATAATTGTAATAGCTACACAGTATGTGTATGACAGCACCCCAACTCTACCACAATCCTCCAGTTGTCTCCTGCTATGTTTCTTTGGCTTCAGCAGGTACAACATACTCATATATTTTAGGGTAAGCATTTAACAGTCATTTATTTTCAATATTATTGTGGTCATGGATCCCTTTTTTAATGTAACACACTTCAAAAAGAGGCTTCTCTGATGAGTGCTGAGAACAGCAGTAATTTTGGGGTACAAATATAGAAGACGATCTTAGTATAATGCTCCTTGGCAGAACACCAGTAGCAGATTTATTCAACGCACTGTGACATTTGTACTGCAGATTTTTGAACATTTCTGTGTTCTAATTTTAAAAATCATTTTTAAAATGTTGTAATTTTAAAACATGAATTGATTAGTAAAAATTATTGAGAATCTCAGGTGGGTAGAGTGTGGGGAGTCCCTCTCCTCTACATGCTGAACCATTTAAATGGCTTAGTTTGTACATGTCATGGGCAGAGAACCATAGTTATTTTGAGTTTGTGTCTGTCATGACCATGTGATATCCAGAGACCGCCAACATAGCATTCTTCCCCATTCTCCAGTACTTACATTCTTTCAACCAACTCTTTAGTGATGTTCCTTGAACCTTGATGGGAGGGATATGAGGGGTAGGAAAGTGGAGGATGTTGGAGTTTAGACATTCTATCTGTGGATAAGTACTCATATAGATGTTTATTCTTAGTGAGGGACAGTCATAGATTCTGTATTCAGAGATGGCCACTGGGGGATGGAGATTCACTTTATTTGAGGATGTGTATATTTGTTGATTGCCTTTGTCCGTTGGGTGACTCTACATGCATAGGCATATGGGCAGCATTAATTGTATTTATTAGATTATAAATATATATATTATAAATTTATATATGTATATATATATTTCTTAGGTTATGAGTTGGGAGGAGATGTGTTGGGAAGGCTGGAGGTGAGGTAATTGGAGGGAAAGAGTTGAGTGAATATATGGCCAAGATACATAGAAAATGTATATGAATTTTTAAAAATGATGAACTTTTTCAAAATAGTGTAGTTCATTAAAAGTCCATCACCTTAGAACATTAAAGGCCTGCTAATCCAATGTTCTGATGAGCAGCTGGTTCACAATGGCTTCCATCCTTCACAAATTGAAGTCCTTTAAATCTGGACTGTATCCGTGAACACTGATGTCAGCCCCATCTTCTTGCTCTTTCTTCATCACCTCCTGATAGTGTAATTGTTTGTGCTGAACACATCCTCAACTCCTCTTGGAGGCTGAGTTCTTCAGAAGCACTGAAAAGATCCAGTCCTGGGGACAAGGGCCCTGATGGCCCCTGTACCTTGAGGTCCTCTTTGGGTCCTCTTTTTTGTCTACCTTCTCTGGGATTGTGAGTTGTAAGCTAGTCCTTTATTTCTAAAAACCACTTATGAGTGAGTACATATTATATTTGTCTTTCTGGGTCAGGGTTACCTCACTCAATATAAATTTTCTAGATCCATCCATTTGCCTGCAAATTTCAAGATGTCTTTTTTTCTCTTGTGTAGTACTCCATTGTGTAAATTTACCACATCATCTTTATCCATTCTTCAGTCGAGGAGCCTTTAGGTTGTTTCCAGGTTCTGGCTATGGCAAATAATTCTGATAGGAACATAGTTGAGCACATGTCCTTGTGGTATGATTGAGCATCCTTTGGGTATATGACCCAAAGTAGATTGTTTCCTAATTCTTTAAGAAAACATCATACTGATTTCCAAAGCAACTGTACATGAAAATGATCCATATCTATCACCATGCATAAGACTCATGTCCAAATGGATCAAAGACCTCAACATAAAACCAACCACACTGAACCTCATAGAAAAGAATGTGGAAAATATACTTGAACACATTGGCACAGGAGACCACTTCTTAAATATAACCCCAGTAGCACAGACACTGAGAGAAACAGTTAATAAATGGGACCTCCTGAAACTGAGGTCAGCTCCCTTAATTATCTCCTAGCACTCCCCAAGAAACATAGACCCTTAGGAAGGTTCCTTTGTGGTTTCTTCCCTCTGCTTCAGTCTGTCAGTCTTTCTTCAGACACAGCTTCTCCAGCCTCTTCCGTTCCTCTATGTATTTTTCTCAAATGAAGCAAATCTAATACATTTTGTTTATACTTTTGAGAAGATACATCCCTTTAGCAAAATATGAATAATGTTGGTCATAATTTATTAAAAATAGGACCTAAATGATCAGATCAAGGACCTGAGCTTGTGATTTCAGCATAGAAACCACACATCCCATCCTCATGGGATCTGATGGAAAGTGAAAGTGTGTAGAGAAGAATTTTAAGGAAATACAGTGTGTTAAAAGGAAGACTCTGATTCTGGTAAATTCAGAGGAGTGTACAGTAAAAAAATATATACAAATAAATATATAAAAGGAAAGATGAAAAGAGAAATGATTTGCACACACAGCAGCTCCCAGCATCACAGGCGATCCTATAAACTACAAACAACAGAGCGATCCAACAGCTGTCTTAGAACAGGAGGTGAGGAGAAAAGATACCTTACCTGGTGAGTAGGACAGGTACCCGAGGCTCAACTGCTGTCACCAGCTGCATTGCTCTCCTAGTCTCCATAAGGGAACCTTCCCAGTAACCATGGCTTTCCAGACATCTTATTACAGGCTAGAGAACTTGGTCAGTGTTTGGTCTGATGTGCACACATTGTGTTGGGACTACGGTGAGTGTGAAGGTCACCAGGAATCATGGTTCACTGGCCATGCCCATCTCTTTGTTTAATATGAATCCTATAGTAGTTCAATCATGATACCCAGGTGAGGCTCTGCCCTGAGTCCAGAGTAACCCACTTTTCAGAGTCCCTAAATTATTTCAGAATCTGCCCACAGTAGAGCTAGTTCTTTTTCTGTGTTATGGTCTCCATCTTGTTTGGGTCAAAGAACATCATATATATATATATATATATATATATATATATATATATATATATAATCAGAGTTGAAAATACTGTTTTATAGTCAAAGAATTCAAATATGCCTACATACCACACTTGTAGATATTTTCTGGGAAACTTTTCTGTGACTTGCAGGTGAGCTCAGACGTAGTGAGTGCAGACATTCATGTACCTCTGCTCTTGTTCAGGGTAACTCTGACCTCTCTACTTTCTCACTGCCCCCTTATTTTCATAAGGACACCTGGCAGGGAGGCTTGTGTCTAGTCTCATAATGAAATCTCATCAATGTGTGCTTTGACACAGTAATACAGGTTGTGTCATTGGCTTCCATATTATCCATTATAAGGTACAAAATTATACTTGGAATTATCTCTGAAGATGATCAATTGGTCATTTTAATCTGGGATGTGAGAACTGTGGTGGTGGGGAAAGGGTTAACCAAAACTGAGCATGGAGGGGAAAAATCCTTTTGGAAAAATACTACATTTGAAGTTGTTTAAAACCATTTGAGGGGCTGGTTAAGTAATTTAGCATGTAAAGGTGCTTGGTGCCAGCCATATGCTGTTGGGTTTGATGTTGGGAAACCACACAGTGGAAGGTAAGAATATGATCCAGAAAATGATCCTCTGACCTCTACACATGAACCCTGGCTTGCCACAAAGCCTAATGAATGGAGTTGCATCCTTGGAAGCCTAACTAAAACAACTAAATGAAGGAGCCCTGCATGCATGGATAGCACTCCTCCCAGAAGATTAAGTTGACTAAACAAAGGTTTCAATATGTGAGATAGTTCCCTCTGAGCTGTGAAGTAAGGGGGCTCCTGTCACACGTTAAAGGCTGCTGCCGATGGCCTTATTTACACATGAGAATTAGATTGTAGGACGATTCTGAACACACTATACACTTGGGATATAGGACATTTAAAGATCATGTTGTATCTGTGCTGGCTAGCTTTCACAGTACTAGAAGCTTCTGTGCAAGCTACTGGATGAGGAAAGTTGGCAATGATTCTACCCATCTGTAGACCCTGCATGTGACAACTTGCCTGACAATATATTCTCTGTGTGATAGTGTGTTGACTCTTATAGGAACAATAAACTTTGTGATTTAATTTTAGGTCTACCACACAGTAGGGACCTCTTGGCTGGTTCTGTAAACCTGGTTCAGAGCCCAATGACTGAGGCCATGGTGATGTAATATGGAAATCTCTCTGATTCTAGAGACTGGATACAAGATCAACTCAAAAAAAAAAATCAAGAGCCCTCCTATACCCAAAAGATAAAGAAGCTGACAGGGAAATCAGAGAAACATCACCTTTCACAATAGCCACAAATCACATAAAATATCTTTGGGTAATACTAACAAAGGATGTGAAAGATCTATTTGACAAGAACTTTATGTCTTTGGAGAAAGAAATTGAAGAAGATACCAGAAAATGGAAAGATCTCCCATGCTCTTGGATAGGAAGGATCAACATAGTAAAAATGGCAATCTTACTGAAGGCCAATGCAATCCCCACCAAAATTCCATCACAATTTTTCACAGACCTTGAAAGAATGATACTCAACTTCATATGGAAAAACAAAAAATCCAGGATGGCCAAAACAATCCTGTACAATAAAGGAACTGCCAGTGCTATTACAATTCCTGACATCAAGCTCTATTACAGAGCTATAGTCATGAAAACAGTTTTGTTTGGGCATAAAACAGAGATGTTGACCAATGGAATCTAATTGAGAACCTGGATAATAATTCAAACACCTTAGAACACCTGATTTTTGAGAAAGTAGCTAATATTATACAATGGAAAAGAAAGCATCTTCAACAAATGGTGCTGGCATAACTGGATGTCAACCTGTAGAAGAATGAAAATAGATCCGCACAAAACTCAAGTCCAAATGGATTAAACACCTCAATATAACTCTGACCACATTGAACCTGATAGAAGAGAAAGTGGGAAGTAACCTTCAATGCATGGGCACAAGAGACCACTTCTTAAACATAACCACAATAGCACAGACTTTAAGAGCAACAATAAATAAATAAGAACTCCTGAAACTGAGAAGCTTCTGTAGAGCAAAGGACACAGTCAGTAAGACAAAAAGGCAGCTTACTGAATGGGAAAAATATCTTCACCAACCCCACATCAGACAAGGGACATATCTCCAAAATATATAGCCATAAGCAAAGGACACTGTGCCTCTAGTTCATGATCCTAGAGAAACTAAGTTATAATGTGAACCCCCCAAAAAACATATATCTACCCTACTGGCAATTGGAAACGGACAAAAATTTTGGAACATGGGGGCAAGGGGTAAAAAGATGGGGGGGTAAGGAGAACTTGAGGGAATGGTATAGTCAAGATGGAAGGACAGAAGTGAGAGCAAGGAAAGAGATATCTTGATTGAGGAAGGCATTATGGGGTTAGCAAGAAACCTGGCCCTAGAAAAATTCTCAGGAATCCACAAGGATGACCCCAGCTAAGACCCTAAGCAATAGAGGAGAGGGTGCCTGAACTGGTTTTGCCCTGTAGTCAGACTGATGATTATCTTAAATATCACCATAGAACCTTCGTCCAACAACAGATGGATACAGAAGCAGAGAACCACATCAGAGAACTGGACTGAGCTCCCAAGGTCCAGGGGAAGAGTGGAAGGAGTGACTGTGAATATTAGCAAGGATATCAAGACCATGAGGGGTTTACCCACTGAGACAATGTGCCTGAACTAATGGGAGCTCACCAACTCCAACTGCACTGCTAGTGAAGAAGCATGGAATCAAACTATTCCCTGAGAATGTGGTTTACATTTGGGGCAGACTGAAGGGCCACTGACAGCGGCACTGGGATTTGTCTCTACCTCATGTACTGGCTTTTTGGGATCCTATTCTCTTTGAATGTATATCTTGCTCAACCTAGACATAGTAGAGAGGGCCTTGGTCTTGCCACAGGGCTGGGTGCCTTGTCCTCTCTTAGGATTGGAGGGAAATGGGTGGGAAGGTCTGGGGAGGCAGTGGGAGGAGACAAGGGAATGGGAATTTGAATTGATATTTTTAAGTAATAAAATAATAGTAATAATAAAATTCATGACCTCATCTCTAATTATTATTGCTACTTATGTAAGTACATATTAATGAAATATATAATACATCTTATACATGCATATGCTATGTAAATATAGATATAGATATAGATGATATAGATATAGATATAGATATAGATATAGACAGATAGATACTACTGTCCTACTGCTTCCAATAACTATCGCCTGTGTGATTTGTTTAGGTCTGAACACTTGGGATTAGATTTCAGGTGGCTCAACTAATTTTATCATCTCCCCTTTCTCTGTTTCTCTACAAAATGCCCCATATGCCCATATATCTCTTACTGAACCCATTAACTCAATGCCCTCTTTTCACATTAATTATTATATATATATATATGCATGATATATATGTATTAGGTTATATATACATATTTTGTTTTATATGTACATTGGTACATATTCCTAAGTATATAAATGCTATGAATACTATTATTACCTTTGAAATTAGCAAAGCAGTGGATCTCCAAGAATATTTTTAACACATTCTTAATTTTGCTTAACCTGCCATGTTCTTTAGCCACTATACCCATGGTAAGATGATACTTCTGAAAATACTGAGCTTTAGCTAAATGACATCAAGAAATCATTCTCAAATCAACCACCAAATTTCTTCCCTACTGCCTAGATTTCCTAATGATAAAAGGTGCTCTCAAACTGATTTGTGGAGAAAAGACATTAATCGTCTTACCGAACTTTAGACCTAGTATCTGAAATACTTACTTTACAGGCAAGATACGTCTGGTGATACAATATTTGCAAATCTATTATGGATTAATTATCTACTTTCTAATTAGATTGAATACTTGCTCCTCAGAATGGAGTTTCGTGTTTGTTTCATGTTTGAGTCAAGGCAGTACATGGTAATGTTATCTTGCTAAATGGTCATTCTATCAAGTTGCCTTCAGATTATATATGTGCATACCTATAGGGCTGTGCTGACTTCAACCTTAATCACAAAAGCTTATTTTTCAGTGAACAGAAGTCAATGAAGAAGTTCTCAAAGCATTAAGCAAAAAGACTGAATTCTAATCCTAAACAGAATAATTATCTTAAAACCACCACTACCAACAAGTTTCCAATAACAGCAAGAAGGAGAAAGCAGAGCAAATCTTACAGGGAAGAGTGTTACAGGGTGCTGTCTTGTGTACATGACATGGTTATGGAAAGCATGATCTTACAGTAGCTGTGGTTGTCTTCACAAGACCTACACAAGATCAAGAAAGCCAAAATCCTAGTGTAGATGGAGCACATGATTTCTAGATACCACTCAGTACTGAAGAGATACTGGTAGTTGTTAGAGGATGGAGAATTATTCATTTTGAGTATGTTGGTATGTTTTCCATGATCCATGAAATGGCCCCATACTCATGCAAATATGGACATGATTATTTGTATTATAAAAACAAAAATATTGAAATTAGGAGGTGTACATATAAAACAGATAAGAGATCATCTTGGTATGATTAATGGGATTGGATATGCTCATTTTTAATTGTATACATGTATACAATTCTGAAAAATAACAAGAAATTAATATTAAAGTCAAATAAATAATGCAGATAGATGTATTTGGTACTTCATCCTCTTGCCTGATGAAATCATGATTGATACGTTCCGTTGCTTAGTGTTGCTGTGAAAGAACACTATAAAACCAATCTAGAGAGAAAAGACATTTCTTTCATCTTACAGTTTGTAATTATCATCAAGACAATCCAATACACCAAGCATAGACAGGAACCTGGAGGCAGGACCTAAAGCAGTGACCCTCAAGAAATGCTGCTTAGTAGCTTGTTCCTCATGGTTTTTTCAACTTGTTTCTTTATACAGCCCAGGACCATCCTACATCCAATGTAGCCCTTCCTACATTGGGCTAGACCTGCCTGAATCATACATTAACAAAAAATGCCTGTTAAGTTTTTCAAATGTCCCGTTCATGTCTTCTCCCCACCTGTGAGATATAGTCTGGACATCTAGTGTCCCAATTAAATCTGGCCTCCGCTGTCTGTTTCAAGATAGTTTTGAAGCTTCTGCCTAAACATCCCCTATATTTCCCCCAACACATAGGCTCCTTTAACGCAACATCTATTCTATTCACACAGGTGTACATATCTTTGTACCATGGGAAGCACATCCTGTACATCAGTCAGGTGCCATATGTCTACCTGATTTCTTTACCCCAAGTCATCTCCAACTTGTAGGCCTAGCCCGCCCACACAACCTCTCTTCTACCTGAACCTGCTCAGTCTATATTAGACTTAGAACTATTAAAGGAAGCTACATACTTAGACATCATCATAAAACACCAACAATATCTAAAACTAGACCAGTATCTTCTCTCTAAAACCAACCAATCCTATAGAAATGGTTGCCAATGAAAATTATCTAGATGAACTCCATAATCCAGAACTTAAAAGAGCAATCATAAATGACATCAGAGACTTCAAATAATACAAGAAGGCACAAAGAAATAGAAAAAAATGATATTTTTCTTTAATGGCATCATTTATTCTTTTCCTTTTTAGGATAATTCTTTAGAGAAACAGCAATAGGAGGCTGAGCATGTTGGTACACAGCTTTAATCCCTGTACTCATGAAGCAGAGGCTGGCTGTTCTCCGTCAGTTCAAGGACACCCTGGTCTCTATTCATTTGATGGATGGAGAGAAGCAAGGAACATGTGCATCAAGCAGAAGTGTGGAGGTCAAAGGATAATTTATAGGTCAGTTCTCTCACCATTTCAGGCTCAGGGATCAAATTCAAGTTGTCAGTCATGCTGGCAAGTGCCTTTATCCATTTAGCCATCACACTGGGCCTCTGATTTATACTTTGACTGAAATTGTTTAGCATTAACACACACACACATGCATGCAGGCATGTACACACACATGTAAACAGGCATGTACACACACATGAACACACTCACACATGCATGCACATAGGCATGTATACACACACACCCCACCAAGCAAGAGAAAGAGAGAGACAGAGAAAGAAGGGATATCACATGTTTGAATGTTTGAATACTTTGTTACCATTTAGGAGATTGGTTAACCTTTGGGATATGGTCTAGATAGCAGAAGGTTGTCTGTGGCAGGTATTAATGGTCATCACTACTTCTGGATCCAGTTCTGGGTTGTATGTTTCCCTGTCTACCAGCATGTGAGAAGCAATAGACCACTGCCACAGACAAAGCCTCCCTGTTTTATTTCCCTATTGTAACTGCTGCAGGGAAGGTCAGTCAGTTACAGCAGGGAAGGCAAACAGGAGTTCCCTGTAGCCATGAGCCTTCCTTCCTTCCTTCCTTCCTTCCTTCCTTCCTTCCTTCCTTCCT
>JABTXL010008736.1:0-40628 GCA_025134845.1 Neodon shergylaensis
TGACTTCTCTTCTCTGGTGGCCAAACAAAACTAAGTTTTAAGTTACAACCCAGTACTTTAGTGTTAAGTATTTTCTACGGTAATATTACTTCTTTTATTCCTATTAAATATTAAAATACCAAAAAAATGGAAAAGAGGGTTGACTACATTGCATTTTCATCTCTGGTCCACATATTCAAAGTGGTTGTCTCATATTTGTCACTGCAAAATTGTCAGAAATATTCATTAGGACTAAGGCCTGAGATTAGTGGTATTGCCCCTTCAAAGCATGCTGAGGACCCTCAGTTGAAATCTAACCCAATAAAAATACTGTAGAGTTCTGTTTGTGTATACATACACATCTATAAGTGCTGCAGCTATATAACATTTTACTATATTTGGTGCTAAGCAGGAGCACAGATGGATGGAGATAGAGACCCACACTGGAGCACTGGACTGAGCTCCCAAGGTCCAAATGAGGAGCAGAAGGAGAGAGAACATGAGCAAGGAAGTCAGGACCGTGAGGAGTGTGTCCACCTACTGAGACTGTGGGACTGATCTAATGGGAGCTCACCAAGGCCAGCTGGACTGGGACTGATGGACCATGTGATCAAACTGGACTCTCTGAATGTGGCTGACAATGAGGACTGACTGAGAAGCCAAGTACAATGGCACTGGGTTTTGATCCTACTGCATGTACTGGCTTTGTGGGAGCCTAGTCTGTTTGGACGCTCACCTTCCTAGACCTGGATAGAGGGGGGAGGACCTTGGACTTCCCGCAGGGCAGGGAACCCTGACTGCTCTTAGGACTGGAGAGGGAGGGGGAGGGGCAGTGGAGGGAGCGGGAAGGAAATGGTAGGAGGGGAGGAGGAAAAAAAGAAAGAAAATATACTGTAGTGAATAGCGGCGGGCTGTGTTCCTGCCACCTGGCTCCCGCACGGCTAGCTTTATATCTGAAATAGCAACACACAAATTGTATTCATTTAAACACTGCTTGGCCCATTAGCTCTAGCCTCTTACTGGCTAATTCTCACATATTTATTTATTTATTTATTGGTTTTTCGAGACAGGGTTTCTCTGTGGTTTTGGAGCCTGTCCTGGAACTAGCTCTTGTAGACCAGGCTGGTCTCGAACTCACAGAGATCCGCCTGCCTCTGCCTCCCAAGTGCTGGGATTAAAGGCGTGTGCCAGCACCACCCGGCTTAATTCTCACATCTTGATTAACCCACTTCTAATCATCTGTGTAGCACCACGAGGTGGTGGCTTATTGGGAAGGATCTTAACCTGCGTCCATCTTGGAGAGGAGAGCTATAGCATCTGCCTGACACTGCCTTCTTCCTGCTAGCATTCTGTTCTGTCTACTCCGCTTACCTAATTTTCTGTCCTATCAAAGGGCCAAGGCAGTCTCTTTATTAACATAGAAAGAAGACCCACCTACATCATTTCCCCTTTTTCTGTTTAAACAAAAAAGAAAGGCTTTCACTTAACATAGTGAAATTACATATAACAAAACAGTTATCAAGCGAGAATTACAGTTATAATGTTTATATCTATTTTATCTTTTATCATAACTAAGGAAAACTATAACTATCTATAACTATCTATCCATTCTTCAACTCCATCAAAGACTCCAGAAGGATATAATATTACCAAAGTAAGCAACTTCCAAAACTCTAGAAATGACAGAGACATCTCACTGCCTGGACAGTCACCAAAAGTTCCTCTGTACCATTGGGGCATCCATCTTCGGCCTACAGTTCCATAGAATCCAGCAGACATTTCCATGAAGCAGGAAATTCCAAAGACAGTTCAGTCACTTTCTGCTGTTTCCTGCAAAATGTCTCAAAGACTCTTTCATGAATCAGGAACCCCAAAAGAACATTTCACCTATAGGCAAGTTCAGCAGTCCTCTCTCTGCAGGTTCTCTGTGTCCAGTTTATGCAACAGTTCAGGCAAGAGCAGTTTCTTGCCCAAATGGCTATCAAACTCCATAAGGAGCCTCTTTGATGCTCATCTTCCTCTTGAAGTAGATTAGTGCTGCCAAGAGCAGATGTGTCTCATTGTTATGAAAAGCCCTAAGTTATTAAAACATTTTAAATGCCAAATTCTGTAGTCTTTGAAAGAGATGAAGAATGACTATCTAACTGAAATATATCTCTACGTATCTAGAAAATCTAACTAACATGACTACAAGCTTGACTATTATAGATGATTAGCCATTAACAACCTATATTTCCTAATTAAACATTACATTTTAAAATGAACTACACAATCACAGTACCTTAATCAAGAGCAGAAATATACACATAACAGGATGGACCTTAACTTTATAGCAATAAAGCAAAATTTATACCAATGTAAATTATTCATATGTATATCATATCCCCCTTTAAATGTAAAAGAACATGTATAAACAATATATGGGAACATGGGCGCAGTTTTTTTCTTTCCAAACTTCTTCATGCTGAATGGGGGCACTGTTATTTAGGTCTTCCATGGTATAATCTGTCTCCTAGGTTCATCTCAATCGGCAGTTGAGCAAAGTAACTTTTTGAGGGTTTTCACAGGAACCTTTCAGGAGGGCGTGGTCTATCATACCATATTGGGATAAAAGTAATCCACAGGGTCTCATGCTCTGTGAAAAAAAAAAAGAAGAACTTTTCCAAAGCATTATAACCTTAGATCCAAATTTGAAGTCAAGATATTTTCAAAATATCTATCTTGGATTACTTCAGCAGCATTTATAAACAAATATCTTTTAGCAGCTGTTGCTCCTTCCTCAGCATTCAAATAATTCAAAGAGAGCATTATAGCATACAGTATCAAGATTATCTGTGTATTTTCCATCTTTGTTTTTTTTTATTTTATTTTATTTTTTTTATTTTCCATCTTTGTGTAGCTTTATTCTAACCTCTATTTCATTTATTTTTACCTTTTGAGACAGGTTCTTTGTATATCTTTGTCCTGGAATAACTCTGTAGACCAGGCTGTCCTTGAACTCACAGAGATCTGTCTGTCTCTGCTTCCCAGGTATTGGGATTAAAGGTGTGTGCTACCACACCTTGAAGTCACAGAGGTCAATCTACCTCTGCCCCTTGAAGTCTCAGAGGTCAATTTACCTCTGCCACACCCAACTACTCCCTTTTTTTCTTTTAAGAACTTTAACTTTTAGCCTGCATATATTTTTAACACACTGTAAACCATTTAGAAGTTTTCTTTATCTTTGAATCTTTCTTTACTGTATATCTCTCTTTTTCTAACCACATGAGTCTTTATGGAGAGGATTAATGCTGGGGATTTGATGACTGGATCCAGCCCATTCCTTAGCTTTCCAGCCTCATGGCTGACGTACTGATTGTAGCCACGTTTATCGCCACAACTCTATGGCATTTCAAGGTCTCTGCCAGCAAGCAAGCTGCAGCATTCTGCTCACAGACCACACTCAGTCAGAATGTCTGCCTGAAAGAGTCTGAGTTTGCCCTGGCAGGATGGCCCAGAAAGCTGGCATTTTAAAATGGCACAGCTTTTTTCCTACTATGGCTGAACACCGAAAAGCATGCGTTCATCTTTTCGTCAACACCATTTAAGTGTTTCGTGGCAGGATATCTTAAAAGAGCTGCAGGAAGCCTCTCTAAATGAGAGTACGTGCTTGCCTCTAGCAAATTCTGAAGTCAAGGTATTTTCAAAATATCTATGTTGGATTAGTTTAGCAGCATTTATAAACAAATATCTTTTGACACCTGTTGCTCCTTCCTCAGCATTTAAACAATTTAAAGAGAGCTTAATAGTGTACAGTATCAAGATTCTCATTGTATTTTTCATCTTTGTGTGGCTTTATTTTAACTCTATCTGTTTATTTTTACTTTTATTTTATATTTTCTGTATATCTTTGTCTTGGAATAACTCTGTAGACCAGGCTGTCCTTGAACTCTTAGAGATCCACCTGTCTCTACCTCCCAGGCATTGGGATTAAAGGTGTATGCTATTACACCTTGAACTCACAGAGATCTGTTTGTCTCTGCCTTCTAGGCACTGGGATTAAAGGCATGTGCTACCAACCACACCTTGAAGTCACAGAGGTCAATCTCCCTCTACCTCCCAAGTGTTGGGATTAAAGGTGTGTACTATCACACCCAATTATTCTCTTTTTTCCATTTTTTACTTTTAAGAACTTTAATTTTTAGCTTGCATATATTTTAACACACTGTAAATCATTTAGAAATTTTCTTTGTCTTTGAATCTCTTTTTACTGTATCTCTCACACATCTAGGCGCCATTCTGTAGTAGGAGCTTCAGGTCGTGTTCCTGCCACCCGGCTCCTGGCCGCCAGTTAGCTTATGTCCCGAAATAACAACACACAAACTGTATTCATTTAAACACTGCTTGGCCCATTAACTCTAGCCCTTACAGGCTAATTCTCATATCCCGATCAACCCATCTCTAATAATCTGTGTAGCATCAGTCTTACCGGGAAAGATTTAGCATGTCTGACCTGGCAGCTTGTTTCATGGCATCTGCCCGGGAGAGGGGAGCATGGCCTCTGAGCTCACTTACTCTTCCTCCCAGAATTTTGTTTTGTTTACTCCGCCTACCTACTTTTTTACCTATCAGGGCCAAGCAGTTTCTTTATTTTTTAACCAATGACCTTCCTCCATCATGTATCCACCTGGAGGGCACTTTTGTTGATATTTTGATATTTGGCTCCTTAAGCTCATAACTTAAAGCTTGGACAACCAACTACATAGGTCCATGGCTTGTAATTTGTACATCCAGCATCACTCAGGAAGAGGTTTAGTTCAGTTTTTCTAGATCCGATAAGCAACAGGCTCCAGCAGAGTCAGATGCTGTGAAAAACTCTAGGACAACTCTGAGGCCATTTCGGAGGCCTCTCAGCATTAGTGCTCTGCCTCCCCTGGGAACCAGGAACCTCATTATCACCCATGCCTCCACTGGAGCTTTGGGTACTTTCCCAGAAACTCTCCATCCCCTTTTGAAATTTTTCTTCAATAGACCCAGGCCCTGAAACTGGGGCAAAATGACCATCAGATGAGCTGCATGTGTTTCTCCTTGTTCAACCAACCCAGTAATCGCCATAGCAACAAACTCCGAGTTCCCCCCCCCCCAACCACCTGTTTCTATGGCTTTTTGCTTTAAAAGTAGCCTATACCAGCTATTTGGGGTCCTTGGATTGAATGCTGAGTGAACCTGTTGTGACAGAATTAAAATCCTCGTGCTTTTACATCAACTGAGGTGTGAGAGTGGTCTCTTGGAATGACTCCTCCTTGGTGATTGGACCTCAGGGTCCAACAGCTGTAGATAAAGCAAAATCCCCCTAACGTAACTTTTCTTATAGAAGTTCAGCTTATAATGGCAGGAGGAACCCAAAGAACAGAAGAACCATCAACACTTCACTGATCTTGGAGTCCACACCATAATCCACACCTGCGGAGGCAGAAGGTGAAACAGGGTGTACTCTAGTCACATAAGAAAACTCCACAAGTTTAATAAATCGAGTTTCCTCATCCAGGGTTTTATGGGTAAATTGCATGTCATTTTGATGTTTTTCCATCATCATTTTACAAATCCCTTGAAATCTATCTTACATACTCATGGGGTTTGTTCTCTAAATTTTAGACACATATCAAAAACTGACTCACCATATAAATAATACTGAAATCCTTAGCCTCAGCCCACTTTATTATTTATATCTCTCATTCCTTTGGTCTCAGGATTGCTCAAACTTTATGTTATCATTTATTTGGTTTTCTATAGGAAACAAAACATGAGATTACAAACTTAGTTTAAAAAAAGCTTAGTAATACTTATTTTAGAAAGTAAGCAGTAGACTATGCAGGCAGCCACTCACAGAACAACAAAACTCTACAAAATTCAAAAATCAACAGATCGTGGAGATCCCATCCATATCTATATATACATCTATATCCTAGCTCCTATATCAACGGTTCTAAAACATTGTGGAAGAGGAGTCAGAGAGACAGTATGAGCCAGAACACTGGGAAGTCTGCTGTGAAATTATCTCTCCTTGAAATGGCTTCAACCAGACCAAAACAATGAATATGTGGATGTGGAAACTTTTTGAAGAGATTCATTTCAGACCAAGAATTAGCCTCTATCAGGGATGAACTTACTCACTGTTCACAAAATACAATGGGTCAGCCCTTGTGAATTAACAAAACCCAAAAAGATGTGACTTTTCTATTAAGGGATTTTTCTTCATTGACTCAGTTGAAGTGGACAGACCCATCGAAATCCAGATCTTTTGAGGTGTGAGAATCCATCTTAATCTTGGCCATACTTTCTTGTGGCAGCCTTGCCGGGAATATTCTCCTTTTCCTTTTTGGTTTTCAAAACAAGGTTTCTCTGAGTATCTTAGACTGTCCTGAAACTCACTGTTTATACCAGGCTGACCTTGACTCACAATAATCCGTTTGTCTCTACCTCCTGAATACAGGAATTAAAGGTGTGTGTCACCACACCTGGATTTTTCTTCATTGACTCATATGAAATGGACAGATCAAACTAAAACCCAGTCTTTTGAGTTGTGAGAATGCACTTCAAATCTTGGTTACACCTTTCGGTGTCAGCCTAGAAAAGGGATCTGTAAAAGGAATAGTGGGGGAAAAAAATGATGTAATTTTACTTCATGTAGCAACATATTAGAAGTAAATAAGAAAAACGAGGTGTCCAGGTGCAACGGAATCAACAGTACCTGGCTGAGATTCTGTGGTCTCTGTCTGGCACTGGTGACACCCACATTTAATCCCAGCAGTTCAGAGGCAGAGACAAGCAGATCTCTTTGAATCTAGGCCAGCCTGATCTACAGAGCTAGTTCCAGCAAAGTCAAGGCTACACTGAGAAATCCAGTCTAAAAATAAAAAGTGTTCAGAAATTTGTAGGCCTTTTCTGAAGTGGCTCACAAATGAATTTCCACACAATTCCCTGCCTGGTTAATTTGAACTTTACACAGCCCGAATTTGGTATCCTTGAACTCTGATGTCTTTATATTGTTGGAACTGAATTAGAATGACATATATGGAATAAATTTTGTTTTGTTAATAAAGAAAAAAGTTCAGTGTTTAAGTAAAGGCTATGGGTATGGAAGGACTTGCAATTGAAGTGAGTATGATCAGAACATTATACACAAAATTCTCAATGATGTATTAAGATTTTTAAAGATTTATTTATTTATTATGAACACAGTGTTTTGCCTGCATACCAGAAGACAACAGATATCATTATAGATGGTTGTAGTTACCATGTTCTAACTGGAAATGAAGGAACTCAGGCCCTGTGGATGAGCCGTCAGTGTTCTCAACCTATGAGATATCTGGGAGGCAGAAGCAGGTGGACCTCTATGAGTTCGAGGTCAGCCTGGTCTACAAGAATTAGTTCTAAGACAGGCATCGAATCTGCAAAGCAAAACACTGTCCCAGAAAAAGCAAAAAAAAAATTTTTTTTAGATTTCCATTAATAATATTTTAATGTTGATATCTACTAAAATTACGACTTATGATACCATCATTTGTTACATTATCAAAAGCAAAATATTAGCAGACTGGAGAATATTTAGATACTGTAAAATATTGAAGAAAAATTACTTTTTTTGGCAAGATCTCAGTTCATATCCTAGGCAGGCCTTGAACTAAAACTCCCCTTGCTTCAGCAGTCCAGTCCCTAGGTCTCTAGGATTAAATGTGTGAGCTGCCACACCCAGCTAAGCAGTCCCTCAGGGAAGCTTGTTGTGGACATTTGCTTGTAGAGGTTGGCCTCAGAGTTAATTCAATCTTCCATCCAGTCAGAATACTGGTACTGACAAATGGCCACAAATGGGATGTGTTAATGAAAGCAATCATGGGAGGAAGTGGGCGTGGTCTTTAGAGAGTATATAAGGACACACCAGAGCTTAGCCTGGTGCATTCTTCACCAGAACAGATAATGTTTCCATACATTCTGACTCTTCAACCAGTGGATCTATCTTCTGCATACATTGAGGATTGGACCCCAGAGCTGAGGAAATAGTGTGGTGTTCTCATTCAACACTGCTGAGGCCAGAGACAATTCCTTGGGTGAGTACACAGTTTACAGAGGAAATTCTGTTATTTTTCTTACATTAATATATGATTAAACTGAGTTTTCAGCTCAGAAGTGACTCTTTGCTACTACCAAAAAAATTCTGCTCCCCTGTGGTCATCTTTATTTGTCATTATAATGTGAGTTACTGCGATAGATATTTTAGACTTATCTGTACACATGGTTTTTGTTGCCCTTATTTATGTACAATGCTCAAGGTACTTACCTCTCACTTTTCAATTTGGATGTCTAAATTCAAAGAATACGTTGAGAGTATTTCCTTATGTACTTCACAGATACCTGAGTTTTTGATACCTCTAAATTAGTGTACACAGTTAATATATTAACATTGTGAACTTTTTAGGTGTGTGTATCCACCTTAAATCGAGGCCACAGCTTTTGGTGCCAGCCTTGTGAGGGATTTTTTGTGGGTTGATTCATTTTAGTAGAGAGATCCACCTAAATTCTGATCTTTTGAGCCATGAGAATCCACCTTCCATCTTGGCCACACCTTCTTGTTTGAGCCCCCCCCCCCAAAAAAAAGGACACGTAAAAGGAATAGAGGGAAAAATGATTCACGATTTCAACTAACAATATATTAGAAATAAATGATCAAATTGATGCATTCAGGTGAAAAGCAATCAACTGTACTTGACTGAGGTCCTGTATGTTCTGCCTGGTGGTGGTGAGACACAATCTCCACACTTCAAGGGCAGAGGCAGGCAGATCTCTGTAAATTCCAGGCCAGCCTGATCTACAGAGCTAGTTACATGGAAGTCAAGGCTGCGCAGAGTCTCTGAAAATAAATGTTGCACGTTCTGAACTGCCTCACACCTGAATTTTCACACAGTTTTCTGGCTTGTTAATTTGAACTGTTAGACAGCTTAGCCAGCTACTCTTGAAATTTAATGTTACTATACACTGTTAGAACTGAATTTAAATGATATATATATATATATATATATATATATATATATATAATGAACTTTTTCATTGAAAAAGAGAAATTTGGGTGTTTAAGTAATTGGGATGGATGTTGAAGGAGTTGCAATTGAGGTAAATTTGATGAAAACAATGTAGATAAAATTCTCAAAAACTCTTCAGAGTTTTAAAAAATTTATTTATTTTTATGCACAAATTGTCCTGCCTGCACACCAGAAGACACCAGATCTCATTATAGATGGATGTAGGCACTATGTGGTAACTGGAATTTGAACTGAGGACCTCTGGTAGGGCACTCAGAGCTTTGAACTTCTGAGCCATCTCTGAACACCTTTAAAATTATTTTTTTTAATTTTTATTAAGAACTTTTCAATGTTGATATTTGGTAAAATCTCAGATTGTTGGTATCATCATTATCAAGAGTGGAATATATGCACATGACAAAGTATTTAGACACTGTAAAATATTGTAGGAAAATTACTACCATTTTTTGACAAGTTCTCAGTTCATATCCTAGGCAGGCCTTGAACTAAAACTCCTTCTATTTTAGCTGCTAATTCTCTAGGACTCTAGGATTAAAGGTGTGAGCTGCCACACCCAGCTAAGCAGTCACTCAGGAAACCTTGTTATAGAGATTTGCTTGTGGGGATTGGCCACAGCTAAGTCCATCTTCCATCCAATTAGAGTACTGCTACTTACAGAAGGTTACATATTTGTATTAGTGAGAACAACCATGGAAGGAAGTAGGCTTGGTCTTTAGAGACTATATAAGCCCATTCCATGGCCCAGCCAGGTCTGTCTATTCTATACCAGAGCAGACAGAGTGTGTTTCTATACATTCTGGCTCCTTGACTGCTGGATCGATCACCTGCACCCATTGAGGACTGAACACCAGAGCTGAGGTAATGTTGTGGTGTCCCCACTAAACAGTGCTGAGACCTGAGAAAATTCCATGGGTGAGTGCATAGTTTACAGGAGGAAAATCGTTGTTATTTCCTATTCATAATTTTTACCCAAGTGAGGTTTCTGCTTAGAAATTACCATTTGCCACTTACCAAAAAAGACTGTGTTCCTTCCATGTGGTCATCTTTCTTTATAAATAAAATATGACCTAGAGCGATTGATTAGTTTAGATTTATCCATACACACTCCTTTGTTGCTCTGATGTAAAATGTTCAAGGTACTTACATGCTCCTTTTCCTTCCTTCCTTCCTTCTATCCTTCCTTCCTTACTTCCTTCCTTCCTTCCTTCCTTCCTTTGTTTCTTTCCTTTGTGTTTTTTTTTATAAATTTTATTTTGACTTTATCCCAATCATCCCGTTTCCCCAAGTTCCCCCCATCCTCCCCATCTCCCTTTTCTCTCCCCATCTCCCCTTACCCCCCTCCCACTCCACCCCCAAGATCCCAGTTTTTTGCCCGGCATTCTTGTCTACTTCCCATAACCAGGAGGTTAGCTATATGTTTTCCTTTGGGTTCACCTTCTTATTTAGCTTCTTTAGGATATCAAATTGTAGACTCAATGACATTTATTTATGGCTAGAAACCAATTATGAGTGAGTACATCCCATGTTCATCTTTTTGGGTCTGGGTTACTGTTGAATTAAGGGCGGCGGGGGCTGCGTCCCCAGCACCCCAGCCGCCTGCTCCGGCTAGCTTATGCCCCGAAATAACAACACATAAACTGTATTCTTTTAAATACTGCTTGGCCCATGATATCTAGCCTCTTCTAGGCTAATTCTTGCACCTGGACTAGCCCATTTCTAATAATGTGTGTAAGCACCCCAAGGTGCGCTTACCGGGAAGATTCTAGCCTACGTCCATGCTGGGTCGGAGCTTCATCGCATGTGCCTCAGAGAGGAGCTAACACGTCTACCCGGGAGCGCGGAGCATGGCGTCTCTGCTCCAGAGAGCAGAGCTTGTCGAGTCTGAGCTCACTTCCTCTTCCTCCCAGTATGCTATTCTGTTTATTCCTCCCACCTATGTTTTAACCTATGAGGGCCAAGCAGTTTCTTTATTGCTTAACCAATGAAATCAACAGATTGATATATGACACTCCCACATCACTTCCCCTTTTTCTGTTTAAACAAAAAGGAAGGAAGGCTTTAACTTTAACATAGCAAAATTACATATAACAAAACAGTTATCAGTAAAAATTACAATAATCTCTATCATAACTAAGGAAAACTATAACTATAACTAACTATTTTTAACTCCATCAAAGACTCCAGAAAGATACAATATTATCTAAGCAAACAAGAAATAAGCAACTTTCAAAACTCTAGAAATGACAGAGACATCTCGCTGCCTGTACAGTCACCCAAAGTTCTTCTGTACCGTTGGGGCATCCATCTTCGGCCTACAGGCCCATAGTTTCCAGCAGGAAATTTCAAAGGCAGTCACTATCTGCTTGTCCTGCAGAATGTCTCGCAGACTCCTTCATGAATTAGGAACCCCGAAAGATCATCTCACCTTTAGGCAAGTTCAGTAGTCCCCTCTCTGCGGGTTCTCTGTGTTCAGTTTACGCAATAGTCCAGGCAAGAGCAGTTTCTTGCCCAAATGGCTATCAAACTCCATAAGGATTCTCTTCGATGCCCATCTTCTTCTTGAAGTAGATTGGTGCTGCCAGGAGCAGAGTGTCTCATTGTCATGAAAAGTCCTAAGTTATTAAAATATTAAATGTCCTATTCTGTAGTCTTTGAAATATATGAAGAATGTCTATCTAAAATTTATCTATGTACATCTAGAAAATCTAACTAACATGACTACAAACTTGACTATTATGATTATCTATTAACAATCTATATTTCTAATTATATATTACATTTTTAAATGAACTACACAATCACAGTACCTTTATCAAGATCAGAAACACATATACATAACAGAATTGACCTTAAATTTAAATCACTAAGGCAAAATCCATATCAATGCAAATTATTCATATCTATATCACATCCCCCTTTAAATGTAAAAGAGCATTTATAAACAATTTTTGGGAACATGGGCGCAGTTTTTTCTCTCCAAACTGCTTCCTGCTGAATGGGGGCGTCGTTAATTAGGTCTTTCATGGTATAACCTGTGTGCTAGATTCATCTCAGTTGGCAGTTGAGTGAAGTAAATTTTTGAGGATGTTCACAGCAACCTTTCAGGAGGGCGTGGTGTATCATACCAAATTGGAATAGAAGAAATGAACAGGGTCTCATCCTCTGTGAAAACAAAAGAAGAAACTCCTTTCCAAAGTATCATATCCTTAGATCCAAATTTCAAAGTCAAGGCATTTTCAAATCTATGTTGGATTAGTTCAGCAGCATTTATAAACAAATATCTTTTAGCAGCTGTTGCTCCTTCCTCAGCATTCAAACAATTGAAAGAGAGCATAATAGCATACAGTATCAAAATTCTCTGTGTATTTTCCATCTTTGTGCATTTTATTTTAACCTCTATTTCGTTTATTTTTACTTTTATATTCTCTGTATCTTTGTCCTGGAATAACTCTGTAGACCAGGCTATCCTTGAAATCTCAGAGATCCGCCTGTCTCTGCCTCCCAGGCATTGGGATTAAAGGTGTATGCTACCACACCTTGAAGTCACAGAGGTCAATCTCCCTCTGCCTTCCAAGTGTTGGGATTAAAGGTGTGTACTAACACACCCAATTACTTTTTTCCTTTTTTTACTTTTAAGAACTTTTAACTTTTAGCTTGCATATATTTTTAACACAGTGTAAACCATTTAGAAATTTTCTTTCTCTTTGAATCTCTCTTTACTGTATATCTCTCTTTTTCTGACCACACGAGCCTTTAAATTACCAAGCAATATCAGTAGGGCTAAAGCCGTGGCTTTGATGGCTGGATCCAGCCCATTTCTTAGCTTTCCAGCCTCTTGGCTGAGGTAGTGGCTGTAGCCATGTTTACTGCCACAACTCTATGGCATTTCAAGGTCCCTGCCAGCAAGCGAGCTTCAGCAGCCTGTGCTTGCAAACCGCACGAACCGCCTGCGTAAAAGAGTCAGAGTTTGCCCTGGCAGGACAGCCCAGAAAGCCGGCATTTTTAAACGGCGCAGCTTTTTTCCTGCTAAGGCTGAAAACCGAAAAGCATGCGTTCAATTTTCGTCGACATCGTTTAAGTGTTTTGTGGCAGGACCTCTTAAAAGAGCTGCAGGAATTTGCAGCTAAAGCTGAGTCAGGAAGCCTCTCTTAATGAGAGCACTTGCTTGCTTCTAGCAAGCAGAGCAGACCCGAGAAACTGCTGCTACCAAGAAACCATGCTTCAGTCCATTTTTTTCCAAGCTTTCTCAGGCTTTTTGTGGATTTAGTTGTCCATACGTTTGGGCGCCATTTGTTGGCGGCACGGACGGGGTAATTGATAAATCCAAGCAATTGTGATTTATACAATTTTAATAGAAAAATCCAACTCACGAATCCAAAGTTCCCGCGCAGCACAGGAAACCGGAAACCGGGGAGGAAGCGCAGAGAGCTTGCAGCTTCTGCGCTCTCCATTTATCAGTAGAAACTTTGCCCCAGGCAACCCCGCCCAAAATGGGCGGGGCCTATCACTACAACACCACTCTACTCCCGAGAGAAAGTTGAGCACCAAGACACTCCACTGGGAGCCTGTCTTCTTGGCAGAACTGGCCTTTTGGGTTAAGAAAAGCCCATACCTCATCTACTGACAAAGATATGAAACAGGATTGTCTTATCTTGCCAAGACAGGGTAGGATAATTCTCAGAAAGTTCCTTGCATTTGATATTGGTATGTCAGTTATGTTAGGCCTTAGCCAAAGTTGGTTGACTCAACATTGCGAATGAGAATTTGGGTGATTGCCCAGGTAGTCAGTTGTCTCTGTCATTTATGGCACATTTTGGATATCTCTCATTTGTTAAGTAATATTTATTCCCTTCTCAGATCTTTGACGGAGTTGAAGATTATATAATTGTAATTACTTGCTACATTATTTAGACTCCTTTAGATAGAATGTCTGGTAAAACTTTTGTTCTCAATATTGTTTGTTATATTTATTATTTGTTATTATTGTTTATAGTTATATTTGGTTTAGTTCTGTCTTATTTAGACAAAAAGGGGGAGATGTAGTGATAGGCCCCGCCCATTTTGGGCGGGATTGCCTGGGGCAAAGTTTCTACTGATAAATGGAGAGCGCAGAAGCTGCAAGCTCTCTGCGCTTCCTCCCCGGTTTCCGGTTTCCTGTGCTGCGCGGGAACTTTGGATTCGTGAGTTGGATTTTTCTATTAAAGTTGTATAAATCACAATTGCTTGGATTTATCAATTACCCCGTCCGTGCCGCCAACAGGTTACCTCACTCAGGATAGTGTTTTCTATTTCCATCCATTTGCATGCAAAATTCGAGAAGTCATTGTTTTTTACCGCTGAGTAGTATTCTAATGTGTATATATTCCACACTTTCTTCATCCATTCTTCCATTGAAGGGCATCTAGGTTGTTTCCAGGTTCTGGCTATTACAAATAATGCTGCTATGAACATAGTTGAACAAATGCCCTTATTTTTTGTTTTTTTGAGACAGGGTTTCTCTGTAGCTTTGAAGCCTGTCCTGGAACTAGCTCTGGTAGACCAGGCTGGCTTCTAACTCACAAAGATCCGCCTGCCTCTGCCTCCCAAGTACTGGGATTAAAGGCGTGCGCCACCACTGCCTGGCTCACATGCTCCTTTTCCATTTTGATTGTTGTCTAAATTCTAAAGTGCTGATACCTGTATATTAAGTATACCCATGTAATATATAAAAATTAAACACAAAGCAGAGAAAACCAGCCTACGAACCACAATCCCAGAGAACTTAGACAACAATGAGAACACTAAGAGAGACTTGTGTAGATTTAATCTACATGGAAAGTAGAAAGTAGAAAAAGACAAGTTTCCATAAGACTCCCCTTGTATTCGTTCAATGGACCTTTGTATAGACATGGAATCCTGTTGGCATGTGTGCAGGTTTATTTGATGTAGTTTGACTATAATTGGCGATCCACATGAAGTGCTTCATGATTTTGGAAACCGTGCTAAAATTAGAAAGCAAGACATTTCCAAGGGATCCTGTTACTAAGGAATTGTTTTCCTGTATAGATAATCAAAGATGGAAGAGTTCAACCAACATAGTTCTGTAGTAAACAACCAAAATGTTACTTTGATCAATGCAGTGTATATTCATTATAAGCACATGTCTCAGACCTTGAAACAAGGTACTAATTTGGATGGAGTCTCTGAAAAAGATGCAGATTGTAGGGCACAGAGAGTCATGAGATCAGTCTGTATTCATGTGAAAAAGAGTGAAACAAAGAAAATTAGCAACTGCGATCCTAAGATTATTTTGATTTTTGACACCTGAAAATGAAGAATGTGTTGTAATAAATACAACTTAAATAACATCTTGTGAAGTTTTTTTTCCCTTTAGGTTCAATAACATAAATTCTGCTTTCTTCCTTTAGAAAAATGGAGTCAGACCTCTCACAAGCCTTCCAGGAAGAACTCAACTGCTTCATCTGCATGAGTTACCTTACAGACCCAGTCACCATAAACTGTGGCCACAGCTTCTGTCGAGCCTGCCTCCACCTTTCCTGGGAAGACAGCCAGGTTCCTTTCCAATGCCCTACGTGTAGGAAACCATCCAAGCAGAAGGACTTCGGAACCAGCATTGTTCTGAAGAAGCTGGTGTCCATTGCCAGACAAGCCAGCCTCATGAAGTACCTGAGCTCTGAGGAGCATCAGTGTGTGACCCACAAGGAGACCAAAAGGATCTTCTGTATGGAGAACAGGATCTACCTCTGTCAGCTCTGCTCTGACTCCCATGAGCACAAAGGTCACAAACACTGTCCCATAGAAGCAGCTGCTGAGGATCAAATGGTGAGTGATGTTTCTGAGAGAACATGAAACCTGGAGAGTGAGGCTCAGTGGACAACAGGAAGATGCTGGTCCTGTTTATGAGGAATCCATTCTTTTCTGAATGTTGGCACTTTATTAGCAGCTAGTGAAGAAAGAGTGACTATAATGTGAACACTCCTTGGGTGACCCATGGGTGTAAGATCAATTGTGTTTTATTTTACATTATTTCTAGGTCACTGTAAAGTGAAATACTGTAGTCACATCTTTTAAAAATATCTTTGACTGGTGACTAAATTAGAAAATACAATGGAGTCAGCTACAGAGAAGCCTGTGAGAAACCCAATATTATGCAAATTACTCAGATATTATTCATAATTATTTATCACTTTACCTGAACAAAGGGATATGTCATATTCTATTTCTAAGTTTTTAAATGTAAAATTCAAAGTTACCTAAAGTAAAAAGGAACATTGTGATCCTTCTTTTCTTGGTAAAGTTAATTTATTTAATGTCTAAGAGTTTCCCCACCATTACTGTTTATCAAAAGTTGATATTCATCGTTTCTTACAGGAGAGACTTCTACAGCAAATGACATCTTTATGGGAGAAGATCCAAGAAAATCAAGAGAATCTAGAGGAAGAAAGCAGAGTGAAAAGTTTGTTTATAGTGAGTATGATATTTATGCTAAAAATCTGGTTGAGATAGTTTTTGTTTTCCAAAATCTTATTTTAGGATTTGCAAAGAAGTCATAGATTATGATACTAGGAAAACATTTTATGATGGTCTCCTATTCCACATGTAAAATATAGCTCTGCACATAGAAAGATGGTCTGGCTGTATGGAAAAAGAGTCTTGAGACTAAAGTGTGAATTGCTGACAGTTCAGACCACTGCATTAGACTCTAGGACTGCACCACGAATTCTAATTATTGCATGCAGAGTTTCATACTCGCGTGAACATAGGAGTTATCAGTCAATGCCATTTCTTCAGGCAACCCTGGTTTTCTTTGACAGGTGAAAATGCTTAGGGCTTGATTGCCTTTGTGTTGAGGGAGGCTACATGTTTATTCCTGGTTACTCAGACGCAAAACAATCACACAGAAATTATATTAATCAAAACAGTGCTTGGCTGGTTAGCTCAGGCCTCTTATTAACTAACTATTACATCTTAAATTATCCAATTCTTGTTATTTTGTGTATTACCACAAGTCTCGTGCTTCACCGGTAATAATCTTCTTGCTGGAAGCTTGCATCTTTCTCCTTTGGCAACTACATGGTGTCTCCTTGATTCTGCCTACTTTCTCCTTTGTTTCTGCTTGGAATTCCCACCTTGCTCTATTCTGCCCTTACAGAGGTCCAAAGCAGCTTCTTTATCAAGTAACAGAAACAAAACACATTCACAGCATACATAGGGGAATCCCACATCACCTCTCCTTTTCTGTCTAAATAAAAAGGAAGGTTTTAACTTCAACATAGTAAAATTACATATAACAAAATAGATATAAAGTATGAATTAGTCACATTATTTATATCTACTTTATCTTTTATCATAACTAAGGAAGATTATAATGAAAACTATCTCCATCAAAGACACCAGAAAAATATAACATTACCTAACTTAACAGGAAGTTCATCGTAAAGAACCTCCAAAACTCTAGAATTGACAGACATCACGTTGCCTGGATAGTCACCCAATTTTTTTTTATGACACTGGGGCATCCATCTTCAGCCTACAGACCCATAGTTTCTAGCAGCCTTTTTCATGATGAAGGAAATTTGAAAAACTGTTTCCCCCAAAAGAAATAAATTAAACCAATGAATTTCCATTTTTGCCAAGTCCATCATTGTGTGTGTAGCACAGTGATAAGAGTCCTTCATCCAATTTAAGCATAGAAGGATACAATGGAGGAGAATGAGGTATTTTATAAATATCACTGTCAATGTCCCATTTTCTTCAGGACTACCTGATTATGAGGGAAGAAATGATCAGGAAAGTGTATAGAAAATGGCATGCAGCCGTCTGTGAACAGGAAGAGGAACACATTGAGTGCATGAGCAATGAAGGCAACCGTGTTTTAATTAACCTTAAGGAAAATGAAGCCATGATGATCCAAAAGAACAAACAACTAAGGGAAATGTATCAGCAACTGATGTCAATGTCCCAGGAGCCATATGTGGTACTGCTGCAGGTGAGCTTGGAGGAGTGGAGGAAAAGGCTTTATTGTCTTAGCCCCACACTGGTGATTGCTGTACTCAGATAGCTTTCACAATTCCCTTCATTTACGTCAGGGGGTTCCTTTTCAGGAATAATCTGGAGAAACGAAATTCTGTCATAATCTTGCCAGAGATGTTTTTGAAATTGTGTAAGTAGATTCCCCAAGAAATATGTCCTAACGTCTGCTTTTGTAGCTTGCTTCTCTGAAAGATGAAATTCAGTGTTACCATTCTTATACTCCATAGCCTCGACTTGGATATTATGAACAATTTCAAAGAAAGTTACTACTTAATTTCTACTTTTTGAAAATTGCAATTTGAGAAATCTTTACAAGGAAGAGATTTTGAGGCAGGTTCCTATTCTCCAGCTCATGATCACCTACAACTCACAGTAATCTTCAGGCCTCTAATCTAGCAATTCTAGAATTAGAGGCATGAGGCACAATGCAGTGTTGAAGTCAGACATTTGAAGTACTCTTTGTTAAAGTATAAATCTGTTTTGTGTTCAAGGTAGCGGATGTTTCCTTTTGCGGACAGTTGGCATTTGAAAAGCAATGTAAAATCAGTACAAAGAACCTTCTCATATTTTATTCTCCCAGCCTGATTTATAAAAAATTTGGATTGTGCTAATTTGCCTTGTTGGCACTATCCCAAGAATTAAATATAAATTTTCGGGTTAGATAGTATGATGCTCTCTGTTATTTAGATAAACGTCACAAAGAAACTTTGTATTCTATTTCATCAATAACATATTTTTTTCTTATTTTCTTTGCAGGGTTTGGAAGACATGTTCAGAAGGTGAGTTTAGCAGTTGGTGCAAGCCAGGATACCCTAAAATTGTTGTAAAATTGATCAAGCTACCTTAGCAAATGCATATGAACTTTGTAGAGAGAATATTCTATTGTTTGTTTATGATGTGTTTTGGATTTTTTATTTGATTTGTTATATTTGTGAGGAGCAAATGTATGTTTATGTTCATGCCAAGTGGTATTGCATATGTGTGGAAGTCAGAGGACAACTTTCAGGAGAGAGTCCTCACTTCTACCATGGGTTCCAGTGGTTGAACTCAAGTTGTCAGGCTTGTGGAAAGGGATTGGACCCCAGAGCTATTTGGCTAAACTTGGAGTGAGGTTTTTCCTAATCAACTGTGATGATATCTTTGGCAACAGGCGAATCAGTATTTTCTTCTCCTTGCAGGAATGAGTCAATGCAGTTGAGCCTTCCCCAGGGTATGAAACCAGAACTCTCTGCCCTCCCCATCACTGGACTCACTGAACGATTCAACTGCTTCAAAGGTGAGTGTGAGCAATGATGGAAATAGCACAGGGACCCCTCTACAGTAAGATAACCTTTGCAAATATAAATATTTTAATGCCTGAAAAACAGGTTTTGGTTAGTCACATTGTATTCCTATTTAATCACATAGTTGTCTTAAAAATGAAGAAACAAAAATGAATACCAACATAACAGGTTGCATGTGATAGTGGCCAAAAAGATAGTAACAGTTTTTCATTGAGGCCTAAGGAATGGTTAATTAATTCAGGACAGTGAAATTCAAATTAAGTGTACCCACTGGTGGAGATATTTGATTATGTTTCTTTATACTTTTTTTTTCTCTTTTTTTCTCTCTTTTTTTTCTTTATACTTTTTAACAAGTGATTTTATACTACATTATAGATAATAGGTAATAGATTAAAAATATACAAGATATACTGTCGTACATTACTAATACCAACAATATCATAGAGAGAGAGGACTGCCAATGAGTTTGAAGACAGTCTTGTCAACATAGTGAGTTCCATACCATTCAAGGTTAAAAAACAAGACCCTATCTCAAAAGGAATTAAAAAGAATAATCATAAAATAACTAAACAGAGCCGTTTATCATGAGCAATGAATATAAAACAAATTCATAGGACATGAAGCTGTGTCTAAATCCTCCTCATAGATCTAGAAGTCATTTTCAACCTCACAGGGAAAAAGTATCAGTGGAACCAGAGGTCAAAGGAGGACAATTACTTACAGGGATCTACTTCTAAAGCATATTGAGCTCTATCTTTGGTATAAATATGATTAATTACATGGAAAGAACAACACCAATGTGAAAGCAATCACTGCACATGTTTTATGAATAACTTTTTATGTAGACCTAGGAGGACAATCTTTGCTATTGCCATGGCCATTTTAACAAAAATGTTTATTATTCCCACAGTGTACATTTCTTTTGAAAATCTAACTGTATTCCATTGCAAGAAGAATCTATTTAATATCTTGGACATCAGCATCAAGATACATCTGTGGATCCTGCTGGAATCTATTTGGCCTCATGGGGCTCACAGTACTTCGTCTCAGGGAAATATTACTGGGAACTGGATTTGAAGGACACTTGGGACTGGGCTGTAGGAGTTTGTACAAATTCTTGGTTTAGGAATTCAAACAAAGAGGTTGAAACTAAGGTTGCATTCCTTCTTTTCTGTGTGAAGGAGGGTAATCATTACAGTCTCCTCACCACTAACCCAGTAATCCGTCACTATATAGAGAAGCCACTGGGCCAGGTTGGCGTGTTCCTTGATTGTGAGGCTGGATGTTTAAGTTTCCTGAATATTGCCAAGAGTTCCCTCATATACAGATATCCTAATGGCACCTTCAGTCATGCTGTTTGGCCTTTCTTCTCCAGTGGCCAAACAAAACCATAGGTAGTTGTAAATCCATTATCTTGTGTTTTTAACTATTTCCTACTGTAGTGATACATCTTTTATTGGTGTTGAATATTAAAATACTGTAAAATGAAAAAGAGGCTTGACTACATTGCATTTTTTACCCGAGTTCTCTATATTCCACAAAGAACAACTTCACTTCATAACGGTTTTGTCTTGTTATTTGTCTTTTTTTGTACTTATCAGAATTATTCATTAAAACTAAAGCCTGAAATCAGTGCTAGAGACCCTTTTGAAGTAAACTCAAAACCCTCAGTTGACTTCTAGCCCAATAAAAATACCATATAGCTATGTTTTATTTAATTATCTTATTGGTGCCAAGTAGGAGCACAGATGTGCTTGCTATTTTCATTCCAACTTGAAACAGGCTACAGTCATCTGAGAGAAGGGAAACCCATTTGAGAAAATTCCTCCATCACACCTGATTGTGCTTAAGCCTATAGAGAATTTTCTTAGTTATTGATGAGGAATTGAGCAGACAATTGTGGCACAGTTTTCCCTGGGGTGGAGGTGGTTGGTTTGATAAGAAAGTAGGTTGAGCACCAATGGTGAGCAAGCAAATAAGAAGGATCACTTCATCAATATGCTTTAGTCCCTACTCCAGGTTCTTGTCCTACTGAGTTCTTTTTTCTTCTTTCTTTCTTTCTTTCTTTCTTTCTTTCTTTCTTTCTTTCCTTCTTTCTTTCTTCTTTCAAATTTCCACCTCCTCCCCTCCTCTCATTTTCTTCCCACTCCCCGTATTCCCCCCTCCCTCTCCAGTACTAATAGAAGTCAGGGTGCCCTGCCCTGTGGAAAGTCCAAGGCCCTCCCACCTCCATCCAGCTGTGCATCCAAACAGACTAGGCTCCCAAAAAGTCAGTACATGCAGTAGAATCAAAACCCAGTGCCATTATCATTGGCTTCTCAGTCAGCCCTCATTGCCAGCCACATTCAGAGAGTCCGGTCTGATCACATGCTTGTTCAGTCCCAGTCCAGCTGGCCTTGGTGAGCTCCCAATATCAGCTTCATCGTCTCAGTGGGTGAACGCACCCCTCGTGGTCCTGACTTCCTTGTTCATGTTCTCCCTCCTTCTGCTCTTCATCTGGACCTTGGGAGCTCAGTCCAGGGCTCTGTCTCTATCTCCATCCATCGCCGGATGAAGGTTTTATGGTGATATGCAAGATATTCATCAGTGTGGCTATGGGATAAGGCAAGTTCAGGCACCCTCTCCTCTGCTGCCCAAGGACCTAGCTGGGGACATCCTTTTGGACACCTGGGAACCCCTCTAGAGCCAAATCTCTTGCCAACCCTAAAATGGCTTCCTTAATTAAGATAACTTCTTCCCTGCTCCCATATCTACCCTTCCTCCATCCCAACCATCCCATTTCCCCAAGCTCTCCCCAGTCCTCCCCTTCTCCCTTCTCTCTCCTCATCTCCTCTTTCCCCCTCCCTACCCCTACCCCTATGGTCCCAACTTTTGCCTGACAATCTTGTCTACTTCCAATATCCAGGAGGATAAATATATGTTTTTCTTTGGGTTCACCTTCTTATTTAGCTTCTCTAGGATCACGAACTTTAGGATCAATGTCCTTTGTTTATGGCTAGAATCCACTAATGAGTGAGTACATACCATATTCATATCTTTGGTCTGGGTTATCTCACTCAATAAGGTGTTTTTTATTTCCATCAATTTGCATGCAAAATTCAAGATGTCATTGTTTTTTTTTTAACCACTGAATAGAACTCTAATGTGTATATGTGCCACACCTTCTTTATCTATTCTTTCATTGAGGGGCATCTAGGTTGCTTCCAGGTTCTGGCTATTACAAATAGTGCTGATATGAACATAGTTGAACAAATTCTTTAGTAGTATGATTGGGCATCTCTTGGGTATATTCCCAAGAGTGGAATTGCTTGATCCTGAGGTAGGTTGACTCCCAGTTTCCTGAGAAACCACCACACTGATTTCCAAAGTGGTTGCACAAGTTTGCATCCTCACCAGCAATGGATGAGTGTTCCCCTTCCCCCACATCCTCTCCAGCATAGGTTATCATTGGTGTTTTTAATTTTAGCCATTCTGGCAGGTGTAAGATGATATCTCAAAGTTGTTTTTGAGATACCATCCTATTGAGTTCTTGTCCTGACTTTTTTGATGATGAAAAGTGATGAGAAAGTGTAAACCAATAATCCCTTTGTTACCAATGCTGCTTTGGTCTACATGTTTTATCACAATAACCACACTCCAGGTGAAAACAATTCATTACCAGAATTGTGTTATATTTCTGTAATAGACCTGACCATGTTGCTTTGTGAAGGTTTGTGGAAAGATTCGGAACCTTTGGGTAAGAAAAGCCATTGAGATCTGATACAGAGACCTCTGTATGATCAGTGACCTCTGTGGGAGCATGTCTGAACCAGGGACATCTAGAGGAACAGCCCTGAGCCCCTGTTCTCCCCAGGAGCAGGTCTGAGGCAATAACCTCTACAAGAGCAATTATAGGAGTGTGACTGTTGGCAGAGGTCACTTTTTCATATCCGTGCTGCAAAGACTCCTGAAATAACCACACAAAAACTATATTATTTAAACCACTGCTTGATCAATCACTTAGGTGTACTGCTAGGTAGCTATTATATCTTTGGTTTTTCCAATTCTGTTATTTTAAATTTTACCATGAGTCTCGTGGCTTACCAACAAGGTTCTGGCTGGTAACTCACTTCTTTCTTTTCTGGCTGACCTTCAGCTTCTCACTGTCTCTGCCCAGCATTCAGTTTAGTTTTTCCTGCCTACTCTATTCTGCTAAACCAGTGGCCAAAATAAATTCTTGATTCATTAAGTAACAAATGTTGCACATATACAAAAGGATTTCCCACACCATTTCCCCATTTCTGTTTAAGTAAAGAGAATTGTTTTAACTTTAACATAGTATAAGTACATACAACAAAAACAGTTATCAAGCAAGAATTGCAGTTACAATATTGATATCTACTTTATCTTTTATCATAACTAAGGAAAACTATAACTATCTATTCTTCAAGTCCTTTAAAGATCCCAGAAGGGTATAATATTACCTTAGTAAACAAGAAATACATTGTCAGCATCTTCCAAAACTCTTGAATTGACAGAGTCATCTCACTGCCTGACAGTCACTCAAAGTTCTTTTTTAATGTTGCAGGCACCCATCTTCAGCCTACTGGCCCATAATATCTGGCAGACTTTTCTGTGAAGCTGAAAATTTCGAAGAGTGTTCTGCCTATATTGGCAATTTATCAGTCAGTTCCTCTGTGTCCTCCAAATGTCTGGTAGACTCTTTTCTTTTTTTTTTCTTTTTTTTCATTCAAAAATTTACACTTCCTCCCCTCCTCCCATTCCCCTCCTGCTCCTCCACTCACCTTCCTCCCTCCCCCTCCCTCCTTAAGAGAGGACAGGGAACCCTGCTCTGTGGGAAGTCCAAGGCCCTCCCCCCTCCATCTAGGCCTAGGAAGCTGTGCATCCAAATAGACTAGGGTCCCAAAAAGCCAGTGCATGCAGTAGAAACAAGTCCCAGTGCCTTCATCAATGGCTTCTCAGTCAGCCCCCCTTCTCAGCCACATTCAGAGAATCCAGTTTGATCACATGCTCATTCAGTCCTGGTCCAGCTGGATTTGGTGAGATCCCATTAGAACAGGCATACTGCCTCAGTGGATGGTCCAACCCCTCGCAGTCCCAACTTCCTTGCTCATGGTAGACTCTTTTATGAAGCAGGAGCCCCGAAGGACTGTCTCACCTTCTTTAGGCAACCTCAGTAGTCATTTTTCTGTGGGTCCTGAAAGTCCAGTTCACACAGAACAACATCAAGCATTCCAGGTAAAAGCAGTTTCTTGCCAAAATGGTTAAGAAACTCCATAAGGAGCTTCGATGCCCATTATCTTCTTGAAGTAGATTGGTGCTGCCAGGAGCAGATGAGTCTCACTGTCATAAAAAAGTCCTCATTTTT
This sequence comes from Neodon shergylaensis, assembly GCA_025134845.1. NCBI lineage: Eukaryota > Metazoa > Chordata > Mammalia > Rodentia > Cricetidae > Neodon > Neodon shergylaensis. The sequence continues at coordinate 24,741 of JABTXL010008736.1, forward strand.
GAAACATCTTAAATACCATATTCTGCAGGTCTTTGAAAGGTTTGAAGATTATGTAACTGAAATATATCTCTATATATCGAAAATACCCAACTAAAATGGCTAGAAGTTTCACTATTATAGATGACTATTAACTTGTATTTCTTAATTATACATTCCATTTTTAATGAGATGCATAAACAATGCCTTAGGCAAGAGCAGAACTATACATGTAACAAACTGACTTTAAATTTGATTCAATAAATCAAGATCTATACCAACACAAATCTCTATAGCATATCTACCTTTAAATGTAAACAAATATTTATAAACAATATTTGGGAATATGGGTAGAATTGTTTTCAAATTGCTTCATGCTTTTTGTTGAGCAAAGTATTTTGGGAGATGCTCATGGTAACATGTTGGGGGATCTTGCTGCATCAAACTACATTAGTTTAAAATTAATCCACAGATTCTCATCTTCTGTGGAAAGAAAAGAAGAATCTCTTTTCCAAAGCAACAAATTCTTAGACCCAAATTCTGAAGTCATGATACCTTTAAAATATCTATGGTGGTTTAACTTAGAAGCCCATAAAATGAAATGATTGTCTGTACTTAAGTCCTTCACAGTAACGAAATTCAAAGAAAGCAGAATAATATACATAATTCAGACTGTCTTTGTATATTTCATCTTTATGTGGCTTAACTTTTTACTCTATTACTTTTTCTACAAGTTTAATATTTATTTAATATCTTTACTCCTTTAATCTATAACTTTCTGTACTCTTTTTTATTACATTTACTGTATCTTTACTCTTTTTCTTCTCTTGCCCAAGTCTAGGTATACTTTTTAAACACACTGCATCTCGTTTAGAGGTCTTTTATGTCTGAATCTGTTTTATTGTGTATCTGAAATCCTTTTCTGTACAGGAGCACTTCTTAAAATGCTAACCCATGGCATGGCTAGGACTAAGGCTGCTTTGCCTTTTGGCTCTGCCAAGTCCAACATGGTTGGGTGGAGATCTGTTTAGCATGAGCCATGCGCACAGCCCCATTTTCAGGCACAAAGTGGGTCTATGTTGCCATTAAGGAAGTTGTACACTCTGCTCACAAACCCCATTTAAATGCTCTGTAACCAGTCCTCCCAAAAGAGTCAGAGTTGTTTGTGTGTGAACCAGGAAGCCACAGTTTATAAAGAAGCCACACAGTTTTTCAGCAACTCTCCTAAAGCATCTGTGGCATCACTGCTCACCAAGAGCCCATCTAGAAAAAAAAAGTTGTTGTTACCAAAAGTCACGCTTAACTCTGCTCTTTTGTGTCTAAAATTTCTTTTTAAGATTTCGCACACTTTTATGTGGACAAAAATTTATCCATAATTTTATATGGATAAAAATTTTTTAAATTCATTTTTAATATTTCTCACAATTTATGTGGCACCCATGTTGGTGCGCCGATCTGTCATATGAGGCTGCTTGTTTGTTCCTGGCTGCTCAGCCACAAAATAACCACATAGAAACTATATTAATTAAGTCACTGCTTGACCAATAACTTAAATGTAATTCTAGCTTGCTCTTATATCTGTGGTTATCCCATTTCTATTATGTTATATTTTACCATGAGGTTTGTAGCCTATAAGCAAGGTTCTGGCTGGCAGTTTGCATCTTTCTTCCCTGGTGGCTCCATGACTTTTCACTGACTCATATCAACATTTCAAGTTGCAGTAAGACTTAGAAGCACCCCTTGTATTGAGGCTGGGCAAGATAATCCACTGTGAGGAATAGGATCCCAAATGCCAGTAATAGTATCAGAGACAGCCACTGTTCCTACTGGGAGAGAGTGCTGCAAGAAGACCATGCTACACAACTGTCACATGTATTCAGAGTGCTTAGGTCAGTCCCATATAGGCTCCCTGGTTGTCATTTAGCCTCTGTGAGTTCCTGTGAGCCCAGGTTATTTGAATCTGTGAGTTTTCTTTTGGTGTCCTTGACAACCCTGGCTCCTACGTGCCTTTCTCCTCACTTTTGCAGGATTACTGAACTCTGCCTAATGTTTGTTTGGCTGCGAGTCTCCACTTGTTTTCTGCAGTTGCAGGCTGAAGTCTCTCTGATGTTTTTTGACCTAGGCTTACTGGAGATGGCCAGTTCAGTGTACATATCAGCTATTGCTAGGAGTTTTGCTGGGGTCATCCTTGTAGTTTCCCTTGAACCACATTTTTCCCAATGACGACCTGCTTCCCTCAACAATAATCTTTTTCGAGCATGCCTGCAGCAAGCAAGGTAGGCCCTTTGTGTACGAGCTACCCAAGCAGCATGGAGATCAGATCTAGGCACCAGGAGAGCCATCATTGGGGTGATTGAGTTTCTGACCCACGGCAGCAGCCCGGGACAGGGAACTCAGACGTTCCTCATCCTTCCTACACTTCCTGGTCTTCCTGCAGGGGCTATACTGCCCGATACCTCCTCTCTCTTCCTATCCCACCCAGCTTGCATCCAGAACCCTCCCCATTCTGCCTCCCTCCCCTCTTTGGCCACATATCATCTCCCAGCTCAGCCTATTCGGGCGCTGGGACGGAATCCAAATCGGGAGGGCAACCGGGAGAGCAGTAGTTCCTTTGTCTCAATAGCCTGCCTGCAGCAATCAAGGTAGGCCCTTTGTGTAAGAGCTACCCAAGCAGCACGGAGAGCCATCACTGGGGAGTGACATCACTTGGAAGGTACATCAGTGGGCAAGGAGACCTGATCCTGTAAAAGAAGATCCATAGGGGACCATTCAGAGGAAGAGATGGGCAGGCGCCAATGCAAGCATTCACCCAACAATCTGAAAAACAACATGAAACCACCAGAACCCAGCAACCTCACAACAGGAGGACATGAACACCTTAATCAAGAAGAAGTAGAAAAAATTGACTTTATGAAAGTGATAGAGACCCTTAAACAGCATGTAAAAAAACTCCCTTATAGAAATGGATGAGACTTCTACTCCTCCTGGGCACATCTGCTTCTTTTTTTTCTAAAGCTTTCAGGTGTGCTGTTAAGTCCCTGATGTAAGCTTTCTCCGTTTTCATGATGTAATTGTTTTTTACTGCTGAGTAGTACTCTAATATGTATATATTTCACACTTTCTTCATCCATTCTTCCATTGAATGGCATCTAGGTTGTTTCCAGGTTCTGGCTATTACAAATAATGCTGCTATGAACATAGTTGAACAAATGCTTTTGTCATATGATAGGTCATCTCTTGGGTGTATTCCCAAGAGTGGTATTACTGGATCTTGGGGTAGGTTGATCCGAAATTTCCTGAGAAATCACTACACTGATTTCCAAAGTAGTTGGACAAGTTTGCATTCCCACCAGCAATGGATGAGTGTGCCCCTTACTCCACAACCTCTCCAGCAAAGGCTATCATTGGTGTTTTTGATTTTAGCCATTCTGACAGGTGTAAGATGATATCTCAAAGTTGTTTTAATTTGCATTTCCCTGATTGCTAAGGAGGTTGAGCATGACCTTAAGTGTCTTTTGGCCATTTGAATTTCTTCTGTTGAGAATTCTCTGTTCAGTTCAGTGCCCCATTTTTTGATTGGGTTAATTAGCATTTTAAAGTCTAGTCTGTTTTCTAGCCAGAAATAAAGGACATTGAGCATATAATTTGTGATCCTAGAGAAGTTAAATAAGAAGGTGAACCCAAAGAAAAACATATCATCCGTTTGGATATGGGAAGTAGAGAAGGTTGCCGGGCAAACACTGGGATCTTGGGGATGAGGTGGCATGGGGGCTGAGGGGAAATGTGGTGAGAAAAGTGAGAAGAGTAGGATGGGGGGAGCTTGGGGGAATGGGATGGTTGGGATAAAGAAAGGGTGGATACGGAAGCAGAGAAATATATATCCTAATTAAGGGAGCCATCTTAGGGTTGGCAAGAGACTTGACTCTAGAGTGGCTCGCAGGTGTCCAGGGAGATGTCCCCAGCTAGTACCTTGAGCAACTGAGGAGAGGGAACCTGAAATGACCCTATCCTATAGCCATACTGATGAATACCTTGCATATCACCTTAGAACCTCCATCTGGCGATGGATCGAGATAGAGACAGAGACCCAAGTTGGAGCACCGGACTGAGCTCTTAAGGTCCAAATGAGGAGCAGAAGGAGGGAGAACATGAGCAAGGAAGTCAGGACCACGAGGGGTGCACCTACCCACTGTGACAGTGGAACTGATCTATTGGGAGCTCACCAAGGCCAGCTGGACTGGGACTGAATAAGCATGGGATGAAACCGGACTCTCTGAACATGGCGGACAATGAAGACTGATGAGACGCCAAGGACAATGGCACTAGGTTTCGATCCTAATACATGAACTGGCTTTGTGGGAGCCTGGCCTGTTTGGATGCTCACCTTACTGGACCTGGATAGAAGTGGGAGGACCTTGGACTTCCTGCAGGGCAAGGAATCTGGACTGCTCTTCAGTCTCGAGAGGGAGGGAGAATAGAGTGGGGGGAGGGGGAGAGGAATGGGGAGGGACGAGGGGGCAATGTGTGGGAGGAGGAGGAGGGAAATGGGAAACCGGGAGGAGGCGGAAATTTTTTTTCAACTACTAAAAAAAATAAGATAAAAAAAATACTAAATGAAAAAAAATCCACCACTGCTCTAAGAACTAAGCTTACAAACCATGCCCCCCTAAAAACCTGTGTATTCCTAACTTTAATCTTTCTCCAATATCTTATCTGATGTTGGCTTTACCAGGGGACTTATATAATATCAAAAAAATCTTTGGTTTCTAACTCTATTTGTAACTGCAAGCCTGTTAAATAAAGAACACAATCTTTCATTTTATGCCTAGCATTGTATACCTGAAAAAAAAAACAATGAGATAACCTTTGCAAACACAAATGTTATAGCTCCCCCAAAATTTTTCTATGTTAGTCACATTTTAATCTTATTTATTCACATGATCATTTTACCCGCAAACAAAGAAATAGAAATGAACACAGATTCAACGCAATGCCCATCAAAATCCCAGCAAAATTCTTCAAAGACCTCGAAAGAACAGTACTCAACTTCATATGGAAAATCAAAAAACGCAGGATAGCCAAAAAAAAAATCCTTTACAATAAAAGAACTTCTGTCTCCCCATCTCCCCTTATCCCCACCACCCCTTGTGCTTCCAACCCCTGCCCGGAGAGAGAAGGGAGAAGGGGAGGATGGGGAGAGCTTGAGGGAATGGGATGGTTGGGATGGATGAGGGTTGGATATGGGAGCAGGGTAGTAGATATCTTAATTAAGGGAGCCATTTTAGGGTTGGCAAGAGACTTGATTCTAGAGGGGTTCCCAGGTGTCCTAGGAGCTGTTCCCAGATTGTTCCATGGGCAGCAGAGGAGAGGGTGCCTGAACTGGTCTTGTTCTATAGCCACACTGATGAATATCTTGCATAATACCATAGAACCTTCATCTGGTGATGGATGGAGATAGGAGACAGAGACCCAATTGGAGCACTGGACTGAGCTCCCAAGGTCCAAAGGAGGAGCAGAAGGAGGGAGAACATGAGCAAAGAAGTCAGTGCCGTGAGGTGTGCGTCCACCCACTGAGACGGTGGGACTGATCTAATGGGAGCTCACCAAGACCAGTTGGAATGGGACTGATGGAACATGTGATGAAACCGGACTCTTTGAATGTGGCTGACAGTGGAGGCTGACTGAGAAGCCAAGGACAATGGTACTGGGTTTTGATTCTACTGCATGGACGGGCTTTGTGAGAGCCTTGTCTGTTTGGATGCTCACCTTCCTGGACCTGGGGGGAGCGGGGAGGACCTTGGACTTCCCATAGGGTAGGGAACCCTCTTCTCTTTGGCCTGGAGAGGGACGGGGAGGGGTGTGGGGGGAGGGGAGGAGGTGGAAATTTTTAATAATATATATCATTATATATAATAAATATATATATAACATGTATATTATATAAATATATATAATAAAAAAAACTTCTGGAGGCATCACAATCCCTGACTTTAAACTCTGCTACAGAGCTACAGTACTGAAAACAGCCTGGAACTGGCATAAGAACAGACAAGAGTGATGTAGATCAAAAACACTGATGACAACTTATGTTGGAGAGGTTGTGGGGAAAAGGGAACACTTCTGCATTGCTGGTGGGAATGCAAGGTGGTACAGCACCTTTGAATGTCAGTGTGGTTATTCCTCAGAAAATTAGAAAATAACTTTCCTCAATACCCAGTAATACCACTTTTGGGTATATATCCAAAGGATGCTCAATTGTGCCACAAGGACATGTGCTCAACTTTGTTCATAGCAGCTTTGTTTGTTATAGCCAGAACCTGGAAACAACCTAAATGCCCCTTGACTGAAGAATGGATAAGAAGAATGTGGTACATTTACACAATGAAGAAAAAAAATAATGACATCTTGAATTTTGCAGGAAAATGGATGGAGCTAGAAAACATTATTTTGAGTGAGGCAATCCAGACACAGAAAGACAATTATCACACGTACTTACTCATAGATGGTATTTAAACATAAAACAAAGAAAACTAGCCTACAAACCACAATCCCAGAGAATTTAGACAATGAGGACACTAAGAGCGACATAGATTTCATCTACATGGGAAGTAGAAAGTAGAAAAAGACAAGATCTCTTGAGTAAATTGGGAGTATGGGACCCTCAGAGGAGGGTTAAGGGAGGGAAGAGGCAGGGAGGGAAGCAGAGAAATGTGTAGAGCTCAATAAAAATCAATAAAAATAAAAACCAAAAAGGCATTCACTAATATTCATGATATATAGGCATTATATTTTTATGATACTAAGACATTCATAAAGATCATTAAAAGTTGTAAGATATTAAAATAACTTGAAAACTTAAAAAAGAAAAAAAAACAATGTCTGGGTCCTGAGATTGATCTGGGAGAGCTGTGTTGCTCTATGCAGATAGATGCTAAAACTGCTCAAGAGTGATCTCATTGACTGTTGTCCATGAAAAGCCAGGTAGAAGGATGTGTCCTGGAGTGTGAAACACTTTGGAGGTATTATTTTTTTCTTGATTGTGGTGATACTAGGAAGGGAAAAAGCAAGTAAAGTTCAGGGCAGGGAAAGCTAGTGTTATCCACCTTCCAATTGTACAGCAGATCTCCCCATGGGAAGGTGTAATAGCTCAGTCATTTTCACCTGCCATGCAGGCCATAATATTTATTTTCTTACACCCTGTGTTTCTGAGTGTCTGTGTGCTTGTATGCCTGTGTGCTATCATGTTCATGCATCTTCATCAGAAGCCCTTGAACTTGGGTATAAGGCACTTCATTTTCCACAATTCAGTTTTCTCAACAAGTGGATGCCGAAGCCCCAGACTGGCAACATTCTTTGAGAATCAAGAAGCTAGACTGTGATATTGAGTTCTTAGCCATGTAATGCTCATCCTTGCCAGCAGTCCCTGTTCATCCACTCAACGGAGAGAAAGGTTCAGCACAGAGTCCCCCTGCCTTATGGGGACTCCTTCTGAGGAGCAGATGCTGGAGATAGCCTGAAATATATCTCCTCTCCTCAAATAACACTGTCTTCTCCTCCGTGGATTGTGGAGTTGCCATGAGCAAGGCTAGAAAATGCCTTCCAAATGGCATTGTGGACTCCATCTCTACACATGCAGAACTACAATTTGTCTTAATATTAGAATCATACATTAATAGGTCCATACTAGGACTTATAGGAATTAACTACTCTGTGCTAGCTGCCCAGTTAACAAGGATTTATTCTCACTATAATCATTTCCTCTACATACCGTCCATATCATTCTTTTGTTTTTAGGGAAAAAGACAGGGCATATCCCTGATGAAAAAAGCTAAATATCTTGAGACGGTCATATTCCCCATGTTTACATCCAAGAGAGTCTGTCGTCCTATTTTATCTGGATATAATTGGTTATCTACTGGCACATCTTAGATAACGATTCTCATTCAACTGGTCGTGACAAGCTCTCAGAGACATCCTTGAATCCAAGGATACATAGTCTGGCTTTAACCTATATGGCCAAGGGTCACATCCTGGAATGAGATTTGGGGACCGAGGAAAAAAAGAACTCAGTCATATCTACAGGTCATATATATGTGATAAAATATTTGGGATTTATTATGTAGTCTTAGTATGATAGTAGTGTGATATCCTTTCACAGTTTGAAAGTTCTCACCCAGATTCAGTCCTGGAAATCCCCATGTGCATTCCCTCATTCCATGTAGCCCTTTCAAACCCTTGGAAGCCTGGGAGTGCTGGTGTGATGAATAACCTTCCTTCTCCAGGTGATGGGTCTAGAATCTATAAGACGACGCACTATGGGGCATGTCTAGGCAACTGAACTGAAGATGTGTCTGTGATGGCAGCACCATGTCCTAAGCTAGTGTAGACGACTGGGAAAAAAAGGAGTAAAATTATGAAATCAAATGAACACAGACATTCATCTCTCAGCACTTTATAACTACAGATGCAATGTGACCTGGTGATGCACCCTCCTTTTGATGGATTATGTCATCCGAATCTGACCAAAACACCCCCGCCCGGTTGCTTTTGTCAAGATAAGAAGAAAAGTAACCAATAAGTCAATCTATGCTGCATTGCAGCCCAACTGTGCTCCATAGTGAAAACCTGTATAAGACAAACAAACAACAACAAAAAACACCCCAACACACACACAGACCACAAGACAAAACAAATACCAACTATTTGACAGCTATTTATCTGGTGTGATGTGCTCTAGTTTTTTTAAAAACACAAATATTTCAGGAACAAGAAAGACATTAAGCCTTATTAGTTGTGTACATGTTACTATAAACAAATTACTAGTCTTATAGTTAGGGTTTCTATGGTTGTGATAAAACACCATGATCAAAGACAACTTGGGGAGGAAAGGGTTTATTTTGTCCCCAGTTCCCAGTTCATCATTAAAGACAGTAAGGGCATGAACTCACAGAGGGCAGGAACCTGGAGGCAGGAGCTGATGCATAGGACATGGAGAGATGCTGCTTATTGGTTTGCTTCTCATAGCTTGGTCATCTTTCTTATAGAACCCAGGACCCTCTCCCAATAGGCTGGGTTCTACTCCATCAATCACTAATTAAGAAAATGACCTACAGCTTGATCTTATGAAAGCATTCTCTCAATTGAGGTTCCTATCTTTCAAGTAACTCTAGCTTGTGTCAAGTTGACAAACTGAGCCAACACATCTAGGCTTTTCTGCAGGTAATTTGGGATGACAGAGAGAATTACCTGGCAAGTCCTACCTTGGTAGGATTAGGATTCTAAAGAGGCTTAAGAGAGGAATAAAGCAGGATCCTGGATCTCATCAGAGGTTTTAAGAGGTGACAAAGTCACTGTCCATGGATTCATGTCCTGGAAGGAGCTCTGTACTAAATTCTAGGGTCATGGGGGCATTCTGGTAATTGGCTAACACTTAACTGCCTCCAGCTACTGAAGACCAGCACTTATACAAGGTACCTTCAGTCTATCAACAGAGGAGAAATAAAGGATTATCTCAATAGAGATGAGACTGCAGTGGCTGAACAGCCCTTTCTGGGTTACCCACCCATCATCATCAGAGAACGTCTACTTCGTAAGGACTCTGTTATGTTCATGGTCTGTTTGGCCTGGGATGCACTTTTCCAATCTGTGGCCTCATCTCCCGTGTCTCTGTTCCACTGTCAGTGCCTCCAGCAACTCAAATGTGAAGAAGCCCCCGGCAGGGCGGAGTTGGGGTTTCTGACCTGGATGGTACTACAGGCTTTGGGGACCTTGCTACCTCAAAGTGGAAAGAGCTCTTGGACAATTATTTTTCTCTCTCCAACAAGTTTCCTCACTCCTGTAAAAAGTGTTACTGAATGTAGCTCGTCAGGTTTCTCCGCTCTCATTTCTTAGCCTCAGCACTCCACCCTTTTCTCTTGATGTCATTCATATATTCTTTGACACAAGTAGTCCTGCTCCCCAACATATAGTTCTTAGGGTACTTCATGACTTGACCTATGCACTTGCCTTCCGTCCTCATGCCCCCAGTACTGACTAGTTTTGTATCAAGCTAACAAAAGCTAAAGTAATTTGGAAGGAGGGAGTCTCAGTTAAGAATCTGTCTCCACATGACTAGGCTGTAGGGAATCTTGTAGGATATTTTTAAATTTGTGATTGATAGGGGAGAGCCCAGCCCATTGTGGGCGGTGCCATCCCTAGGCTGGTGATCCTGGGTCCTATAAGTGGGCTGTACAAGCCATGGGGAGACAGTCAGTAAGTAGCACTTCTTCACGCCTTTGGCATCAGTGCTGCCCCAGGTTCTTGCACTGATGATCACAGACAGACTAAGTGCAGGGTGAGTGAATTCTGCCACCAACATGCTGGACTCATTAAGGAAATGGAGTGGCCTGGCATAGACTCTCATATAGCTAGCTCCCTAATCCCAACATCCTCTGACAACAGCACAAGGTTTCGATATAGCAATGCCCTGGCCCGCGGGTAAGTCAACAGAGACAGGGAAGGGGAGTGAGAATGGGATGGGACAAGAGACACAAGAGATGGAGACAAGACAGGATTCTGATCAAGTCTCATTTATTCATTTTTTTTCTGATCAAGTTTTATTTATTTAAGGGAATAATCCAGGTAAATATAGGGTAAGGAAAAGGAGGAAATTCTCCTTGTGTATATGGGTAACTAAACAACTTACTAGGCAACCTAACCAAGGTCTAACGGTCAGGTGGAAAGTCCCTAACTGCAACAGAACAGAGTGTTCAAAACACGGGAACAATGGAGCAATAACTCCCAGCAGAGTTTGTATTTGACAGATCAGAACAGCAGGAGAAGCCAAAGCACAACAGGGTGGCGAAACTGATCCAGGAAGCAGTAACTCTCCCACAGGTCCCCCATTTTATTTTTATTAATTTTAAAATGCCAAAAGTCACTTGAGGGGGCTGTGCCTGTTAAGGTCGTGGTGAGGGGGATCCTGTAGTCCCGTCCTTACCTGTCATAGGAAGACAGAACTGCTTTTGGTTCTGTTCCTGTCTTAGGTGGTGATTTATGTGTTTAATATAGGTATACATCCTCCCATTGCCCATCTCTGGCTATCCGGCCCATCGCACCAAGTTTAAAAACAATTATCTCGTTACCTCATGTGTGCATGAGCTCACCAGCTAAACATTGTCATATACATCACTGTCGGCTGTTTCCAATTTATGATAATGGACTCGTATAGTTTACATTTTCCTTTATTTTACATGTTAGTTACCTCATACACCTGTTGATTTATAAATGTCATCAACTTAAAAGAAAAGATCCTAGCGAAAGGAAAATTAGTAAGCCAAGCAAGGATGCTAACAAGGGAAGAAGGTAGGGGGCATGTTGCTAATGCCTCCATGGCATTCATAAGGAAGGCAAAATAAAGCTTAGAGTAGATCTTTGGGTGTTTGCCAAGTCAATGAAAGAAATGAAAGCAAAAGTATACAGAAGCAAAGCACGTCCCTAAACTATACCTGGTGAAGTGTGATGAACTGAGCTCCAAGGCCACTTCCTTGTCCAGGGTACAGATTCTGACAGAATGTTTGAGAAATGGGCAGAGAAAGTTTGCTTTCATCTATGTTTGGTTTGCCAAGCAACTGTTTCCCATCTTTGTCTCCTCTGTCCCAGGAGAAGCCTGTACTCTAAGCCAATTCTGGGTCCCCAGAACTTCCTCCTTTCTCATTTTTATTTGAAGCTAAAAGATATTTTAACCATAAAACATGTAAATTTTTTGCATTAGGCCAAATACAAAATTGATATATAATCAAGAAAAAAAGAAGCATAAGAATGATTACAATGCGCATACCACCGGAGGGATGGAGAATACTTTGTAAGAATCCCTTAGGGTCTAATCCTGTCAATTTGTCAGCAAAAATTTGTGCAGTGGTGGAGGCATCTGAATCAGGAAATGATTTAGCAAAAGTAAATCCTATATTATCATGCAAGTGATCAATTAGAAATGGAGCAAAGACATTGCCCAAAGATAAGCTTGAATAACCTTCCATTCATGTAAAGAATCATTATAAGCCAAATCAATAATGCAAAAAGTGGTTGAATTCCAGTCACAACACAAAGTGATCTGTTCTTGTAACGATGAATATTTCTTTCCCTACCATCCCACAGTTTGCTTAAGTACATCAATCTCTGTCTGAAGGTGAGCATCTATTTGAGCTTGCTGTATCCAGAGTTCATGAGAATCTTTATGCCATTGCTCTGCCAAGTGTTTTGTCTGCAAGGACGTATGTAAAGCAATATCAGCCACAGACAGTAACAACAACAGCAACAAGATTAAGTATTACAGCGATTACTATACCTAACATGTGCTTTGTTCTTTTCAATATCTTTTTGAAGAATTCTACAACAATATGATCTAGAGGATTTTGAGCCCAAGAACAACCCAAGTTTACAGGCAGCCAAATATGTGTACGCTGCTGTAATATCATAAGTGATTGCTTATGAGGATTAAACTTAACAGAAGAATTAATAAATGAATAAAATTGACAATCATAACAATTAATTCCAATTGTAAAAATTTTTTTTCAACTTTGAAAATTTTTATTAGAGGAAATAACTAATGGTTGTCTTATACAAATATCAGTTTCCCAGAACAAAAACGTACCTGTGTCCAATGATGCAGGATAGATAGCAAAAAGTACTATACTCAAAAATATTTGTAGTATGAACAGGCATTGCAAAACTGTATCATCTTCGTCTTTTATTCACAGTTGACTTAAAACAAATCTCCTCCATCCTGTTGTAATATCCCCAGGCAGAGTCCAACCAAAGAAAAACTGCCCACCTGAGATTTCTGGAGCTACTAGTCCTATGCCTTAGCTTATGCTATACAGGCAGGCGTGACACGCACAGCGGTGGCCAGGAAATTGAGTCAGTCAACCCTAGCAACGCTAGTACAGTAGGCTCTGTAGACCTTCCCACTATTCTTCCCGGACAAAGTACAGTGCAATTTAGACAGGAACCATCGCCGCCTCCCAGTGCCTCTATTAGGGCAAATTTTTGGTTCAGATACTTTAGAAACATATTGGACAGCTGAGGTATGTTCTCGTTGTTGGGATGCATTTTTGTGTAGGAAATAAACTGGCAACGGAGACGACTCAGTTCCCCCATGGTCAAGGGCCCGGTAAACAGGAGGTGCTCCGTGGTGCCAGGAAGTGTTAACATGTCTCCGGGTGCGGCGCCCTTCTGTGCTTCCATCAGGGCACTCAACACCTGGTTCGTGGCCCGATCCAGCTGGTGCAGAAAGTTGCCAGAGACTGCGTAGACTGATGGGGCAGGGGGTGCCCGGTTCTCGAACAATGCAGATCGGATCTCAGCCAGAGGCAATGGCTCTTCAAAGCCCACTACGGTGAACAAAGGTCGATCCCGGCGGTTCCGAGAGTCAGGAATGTCAAAACGCTGCGCTAAGGACTCCAAAGGTTCGGGAGGAAAGGCACTGGAAGCAGGCTTTGCAGATTTCTCGGGTTCCGGAGTTACACCCGCTGGAGGACTTGATGGTAGGGTTTCCTCCGGATCCAGTTCCCTGGGGACAGCCGGCAGGGCCGCCCCATTTTCTAACAGGCTGGCGGGGCGCTGTTACCCCACGGCGCCGGCCACCCGAGGTTTCTCGCTCTCCGCGGCGTGCAGCCTCCAGCTCACACTGACAGCCGCCGGGTCGCGGTTCTCAGCGGCCTCAGCCCCCTGAGGTCTAGGGCTCGGCCAGACCGGGCGTATGCAGTAAACCAGGTAGAGCGGGGTGCGCGCGGCCGGCGCGAGGCAGTACAGCTCGTAGCGGAAGCCCTTGATGTAGTTGAGGGAGTCCAGGATGACCACGTCCTGCCGGCTCAGGCGCCGCTCCACCGCGGCCCGCAGCGGCGCACGCAGCGCCTTCTCACCGGCAGGGTCGCCATACGCCCTCACAGTCGCGTCCTGACCGCCCGGCACCGAGGCGTCGTCCACCCCACTGCGTACACCATGCGGCCCTCGTCGGCCAGCGACCCGCGTAGCTCTTCGTCCGCTGGCTCTTGCCGCTCGACAGCAACCCGCAAAACACCACGAGCGGCATCTTCCCTAGGGCCACCCATGTGGGGACGGTCGAGTCGACTCCATAATCATAACAATTAATTCCAATTGTAAAATTAATTCTTCCAACTAAAAATACATATGGTAGTGACACAGAAGCAGTAACATTAACACTTTTAGACAAGGTAAGTCCTTAATTAGAAGCAGATACTGTTGTTCCAATAAATAAGCCATTAAAAGCTGAGCAGGTTTTAAGTCTGTTAAGATCTTCCAAATATGCGTCTGAATTGCAGTAGGGACTGTGAGTAAGGCAATGCGATTATCACTGATTCCTCCATCTCCTCATGCCAGAAGACGGCTTCCAGTTATCGTTTCATTCTCGACTTGATTCATTCTGTCCCCAAGCTGGTGGTGGTGGTGAAGACCGATGCTGTCGAGGTCGCATCTGTAAATATAATTGTACCATGGCCAATATTAGAATATCTTCTTCAGGAGCCAAAAGTGTCATTCATCCTGCAGCGAGACAAGACCATAATACCCCTTCCCTTCCACCATTAGCAATGCAGGCTGCCATTCAGCATCTGTGGCAATTTTTCTGGTAGTTCAACATTTGGAGTATAAGCAAAATATTTCTCTGCTCTGGTTACAATATCCCCTTGGGGCAAATTTAAGAATTTTAATATGAATTAATGTAAAGTTGCCCTACTTCTTCCAAAAATCTCACATTAATTCCATACCAAGATCTTCCTTTTTAATTTTTTAATTTGCTGTTGGGCTTTAAAGAATGATTACCTTGTCAAAATGGAATTTTACACTAAACATATAGGTGATTAGCATTAGTATATAAATGTTCATGTTTCTCTTGAACAAAGGAAAAAGCTACCAGTGCTCCCTTTGAGCATTTCCACATTTTTAAATGTCAGATCTCCAGACAAATTTTATGTGATCATAGGTTATACTCTATTCAAAAGGAATTTTCAAATATACTCTTTAAGTATTTTTAATTTTGCCTGAGCTTCTTTGATAAGAAACTGATTTGTTCATATCCAAAGCATTTTAAATCTTTTAAATTTCTATTTCCCTTTTGCAAATTATTACAAGAGGTGGCCATAGTTTCAGCAGCCAATTACAGTTTTATACGTTTAGATAGAATATCTTTCCATACCTTCCTATAGCTATTAATATTTCCTAAACTGATAGCATAACTCATTACAACCCTCATTGGCATTTTTATATGCTTGGCATTTTAAGTTGTATTTGTTTCTTCTCCAATTACAATTTTTCTATTTTTTGTTTTAGTCTAGCCAGGAATTCAATATAAGGCTTATTAGATTTTTGGATAACTTTAATCCAAGAACCATAGTTCTCTCCCATGGGGCAAAGACACCCCCATGCTTCCATGCCTATTTCTCTCACAGTTATTCATGTATTTCAACTGGGGTATTAGCCTTCTGATTAGGGTCATCAAAAGCTCCACTTGCCTGTTAACATAGGAAAAATAATTAGCGCTGGCTGCATTAATTTGAGCCTTCTCAACACAAAATTTAAAAACCCATATTTGCCACTGCAAATATTTAGACCCTTTTTGTCTATTTTGTCTAACTTACCTTTTAGTAATAGTTTTTCTCCTGTCCCAATAACATTGGCAATTACAAAATCTTAATGCCTCTAAGGCAGAAATTTATTTCTAGTTTTAAAAGGCAGTTATAGGGACTTTTCTTGGCCCAAATGCTTAATAATCTTTAAGAGCCTCTCTGACTATCATCTTTTCTCATCCATACAACATCTTTAATATACTCAAAAAATTGACCTTTTAATTTTAACCTTTACCCCTCATGCCTTGAATGCATGTCTCATTTCATGCTAATGAACTGCTTGTCCCAT
>JABTXL010008736.1:40638-56833 GCA_025134845.1 Neodon shergylaensis
TCTTGCAGGGATCAAGATAACCATACTAGGTGAGTGACTGCTACAACACATGCCACCTTCCATGCTACCAAGATTGTTTGGAACAGTTTTCGACTGGCCTCTGTTTATAAGTTTTGAATGCTCCTATTGAGTCTCCTCTCACATAAGAAGCAACACTTTGCTTGCTAACTGTGCTGTGCTTAGCAATCCTGTTCCCACTCTCTTCAGCTCCCTTGCTTTCCTCAGCTAGGCAAGAAGAACACCTTCACACGAAGAAAGGTGTGAACCATATGACCTATTGAGACTCAACTATGTCTTACCAGACGTACTTTGCAATGGAGAAAGACCCTCCCCCTACTGCAGGGGTTTTGTAGAAGACATCTGGGGAATCTAGTATCCTTTGACTCATACTCTAGACCGGCAGAGGCAGGTGACAACTACACTAAACAGACAGCTCAGAGGACAGAACACATAGTCAGACCAGGCAAGGTGATCTGATGAGACAGGAGGTTCAGACATAGAGATGATAATCCAGAGAGGACACAAGAGAGAAAAATACAAGTGGTCATGCACTTTAAATCCTGGGAACTCATGTACCCATTACGAACTTGGAATGTCTGAAAAGGAGGCCACAGCTGGGCCAGAGTGTCCCAGATCCATCCTCAAGTACTAGGTCAGAAGCTCCAAGATAGGTATCAATGTGTCCTTTGACTCACTTACCCTAAATGTCAGTCTAGTGTGAGGAGCACAGGCTGGAAATGGGCTTACATACATCCTTCCCTCTACCCCATTCCCAATGAAACCTTACCCACATGGCAGAGTAGACCTAGAATGCAACGCAGTTACATACCAGGATTTTCAGTGCTAGATTCTTTTCTGAGCTCCCACTGCTGTACTTCGACAGCATCTGGAAGAAAGTAAACAGAGTGGCTCATTCACTTTTGCCTACAGACGACACATCATATTAGTTCACACCAGATCGGCATCAGCTTTCCACTGGTTCGCTGACATCTTAGGTTACAGAAGGTGCAGTGAGGCCAGCCTACTCACTCTGCCACCCACCCATACCTTTCCCTCTATATAAAAACTGCATAGAAACATGGAGGTACTGCTACAACTCCCACAGAACAGTCAGTAGAGGATTGGCTTCTTCTGCATTATTGGGCCCACACTACAAGAACTTTGTACTCAAGTCCATGTCATTGACTATAGAGAGTTGTGCTCCACTGACAGTTCCTTCTATCATAACTCACCAATCAAAACTCACCATCAAAACCAGATGTCCACTTTCCCCCCAGAACATATCAGAATACACACAATTCCCAAGGAGAGCTATGAATTACAGCCAAAGGCTAGGAGCTTTGGCAGCAACAGAGGCAGGAAGGATGGGTGTTCTGGTAAAGACCATATTTTTTATTTTTCAGTTTATTTCATTTGTATTGCTGGCATATGAATGAATACCTGTATACCACATGAATGCAGTGTCAGCCAAGACCAGGAGTGGGCATCAGATACCCTGGAACTCAGTTACAGATGGTTGTGAGTAGCTATATGGGTGTTGAGACTCAAATCTGGTCCTCCAGTCAGTGTTCTTAATCCAAGAGCCTTCTTTCCCACACCCCCAGATCATCTTAATTGACGGGGATTTGGAGTGCTTTGCTCCTACCCCTTTTTGAACCATTATGCCTGGAAGGAAAAGTACACAAATCTCCATTCTCAATGATTACTTTCCCATTACCTCAGCTAGCCAAACAGAATGTACAACCTGAATGCTTGATCCTCTCCTGTCGATTTCAACTGGGCATGCTGTTACTTACCAGGAAAGCTTTCTTTACTATCAAGGTTCTGCTGATCTTCTATATCGGTATCTCCCACTTGGGCTATATCTGCAAGAACATTAGGACACTGTGTAGCAGAGGAAGCCACACTGGATCACACAAAATTAACCCCAGTTCTACTTGAGATTTTCCATGGAGTCTCTATCACAGAATTATTTCCTCTCATTTCACCTTCAACTCCCCTTCCCAACAAGAATTCTGAGTCAGGCTTCTCAGGAATGAAACACCAAGGTATTTCCTGAACAAGGGAGGGATTTCAGATACTTACAGCTTCCTACCATGGTGGAAACCATCTGCAATTATAGAAAAGAAAGTACTGTCAGAATAGGGATTTTTTGTATACTCCACAATGGTCTGGCTTTCTCTGGGTGGCTTAGAGAACAAAGGGCGGGCATATAGCTCCACTGGTGCTGCAAATGACTCAGCAGAGATGGAGCGAGCCTTTCCTGCACTGTACTTCCCAATTTCACTAACACTGCAAGCACACAATCCTTAATAGGTTGTGTCATTTCTGCGGGAACTGCTTTTATGATTCAATTTAATGGATGTGATGTCAATGACACCAAAGAGCTGGACACTTACTGGCAGGAGAGCCACCTGAACTCCACAAAGGAAACTGTCTTTCAAAGAATAACATACACAGAACCCAAACAGAGCTGTATTTCTATAGGAGACACACAAAGGTGCTCTTACGGTATGTCTGGATTGTGGAGTAGGTTTGCCATCTGGGAAGTCTAGGAGAAAACAGAGTAACTGTGAAGAGATCAGCAACTACCAATCATAAAACCCTCAGGGAGCATTTTCAATGTGCACATGAGTGTATGGAGACAGCTTGGGGTGCTGTTGGGTCATCCTCCAGTCTCCAGTGTAGAAGGATGTTCCCCGGGGGGTGGGGGGGAGACAGAACAAAATGAGACCTAGGATCCTTGATCCTCATTTAAACAATATAAAATAAATCCAGCTGATTCACACTTTGTGGTTTCTACTTATAATCCCAGAATTCAGGAGGTAGAGGAAGGAGGATCAGGGTTCAAGGTCAGCTTCAACCATATAATGAGATAGAGGCCAGCCTGGGATAAATGTGGTTCCTGTTTCCGAGTAAAAAATATACTAAACCAGCATAATTTCGAACTGTATTTTCACATGAGTGACTTCAAGCATGTGTGGAAATAGCATAATTTAAGTATGTGTAGCTGATAGGACATGGAGGCAACCTTCCATGGATGGGCAGCATCTCTGATCCACATAACAAACGCTCAGCCATTCTGATGATGCTCTCAGATTCTTTTAGATGAATTTAAGGCACAACCATGGAAGCAAGAGCATTGGATTACCCTTATGGATTCATGTCTTTAGTTTCTTCATACAATTTTGAGTCAGGGTTTCTTCATTTTTGTTCTAAATCAAGGATTATAATAACCCCCAGGCACAAATATCATGAAGACCAGATGAGCTAAGGAAGTATAAAGTTCATTTAAAGTGTGTGTGGGAGTATGACCGATATCCCCCCAGGAACCATCACCCCATACAGAATCACATCCTCTTAGAGTCACAAGATACTGAAGAATATGAAACACTAGCATCCTTTATGTACACAGCCTCACAGAAATCTATGTAAAACTTGGCTGTAAAAAGGTATCGAAATACTTTTTTTTGACAAAACCTTTAAGTCTATTTTTTAATTACTTTAAAAATTATCAATTCAAATTACCACTCCCTCCCCTCCTCCTACTCCCTTTACACACTCTCCCACCCCTTCTCCTCCAATCCTAAGAGAAAACAAGGCATCCTGCCCTCAGTGGAACCCTGGAAGGTAGATTGCTCCAATACTGAGGGGACCTCAAAACACCTTTTAAAAAACCATGTTGGCCATTTGCAACAAGTTGGGGGGCCTTTCAAAGAGAAGACAGAGACAGTAAGGGACACCATACCTAACAGCATTTACATTTTTCCTCACCAAAAAGTGAAATGATACTCACAACTTTGATAGTCTTCCCAGGCTCCCTGCAATTACAAAAACAAAGACATTATGATATTAACATCATGTGATATATAGGCTCATGTCTTTAAATTTTTGCCTCAGTATTGAAAAGGCATGGTGAATTATGGGGCTAGCAAGAAACCTGGCACTAGAGAAATTCCCAGGAGTCCAGCTAAGATTCTAAGCAATAGAGGAGGGGGTGCCTGAACTGGCCTTGCTCTGTAGTCAGATCAATGTTACCATAGAACCTTCATCCAGCAACTGATGGAAACAGAGGCAGAGACCTGCAGCAGAGCACTGGGCTGAGCTCCCAAAGTCCAGTTGAAGAGTAGTAGGAGTGAGAATATGAACAAAGAGGTGAAGACTATGATGGGGACACCCACTGAACGGGTTTATTTGAGCTATTGGGAGCTCACCAACTCCAGCCAGACACGGAAGGAGCCAGCATAGGACCAAACTAGACCTTCTGAATGTGGGTGACAATGACTGGGGCAGACTTCAGGGCCACTGGCAGTGACCCAGGATTTATCCCCACTGCTTGTCCTGGCTTTTTGGGAACCCATTCTCTTTGGATGGATACCTTTCTCAGTCTAGATATAGTAGGGAGAGCCTTGGTTCTTTCTCAAAGCAATGTGCCTTACCCTCTCTGAGGAGTAGATGGGGAATGGAGCAGAGGGGAAGGTGGAGGGAATGAGAGGAGGGGAGGGAGTGGGAACTGGGATTGGTATGTAAAATGAAAAAAGATAGTTCATTTTCTTTTTAGAAAATTAAATTAAATTATAAAAGAAAGAAAGAAAGAAAGAAAGAAAGAAAGAAAGAAAGAAAGAAGGAAGGAAGGAAGGAAGGAAGGAAGGAAGGAAGGAAGGAAGGAAGGAAAGGAAGGAAGGAAGGAAGGAAGGAAGGAAGGAAGAAAGAAAGAAAGAAAGAAAGAAAGAAAGAAAGAAAGAAAGAAAGAAAGAAAAGGCATGGCAATCACTGCCAACATTGATAACTGGGAAAACAAAGATAAGATGTACCTGTGACAAACCCATGATCATTTTCTGAATGATGTATTTCTAACTCCCTTTCAGACACCAGTCACAAAATAGTTAATCCAAGGAAGAAGCATTGTCTCCCAGAGGGACAGGTGATAGCATCTATTCTGTACTCTGACTGTGGCATTCACAAATGCTTTTTCTAATAAGGTGTCTATTGGCAAGGGACTGTTCTACTATTCCAGAAAACAGAGCATAGTATATATAACACACTATCATATTTTTAATAGCCAAAAGCAAATGAAATAGAAAACTCAGACAGCAACATTTCTATTTTAGTCATAGAAAGGTCACCTTACCTCATTATAATGGTCAAATTCTTCCTCTTTAATAAAAATCTGTTTAATATCCGGGACATTGCTCAAGCCTAGGAAGACAGAGTGACTGTTAATCACTGGTGCTGTGGACCATGGCTTCCTTAGAGAACACTGTTTAGCTCACACAACAGGCTTATATATATGGCTGTGCTCCAAAGACTAGACTGAGTGAGTGGCTTCTGGAGCATTCTCATTAGAAGCTTTGAGTCAACAAGGAGCAGGGAAGAAATGGAAAATGGAACACTGGCACTGTGCTGATGGAAATAGAAGACAATAGGATAGGCTTCCAATGGTGCAAGTCTCCCATTACTATCAGTCATTTGAAGACCAGAGTGACAGTCTTCGCAAACCAAGAAACAATGTGCGTTTTAATTTATGCTAAGTACACACTCTCAAGGATAATCTCAAAGAGACCAGATAATCCAAGGTACCCAAAGGAATATGATTTATGAAGTGTTATTGGTGAACATAAGACAATAAAGACCATAATAATGTGTTCCCTCTGCAGCACGTCAGGGTACTTCAGAATGCTGGAAACAAAGTAAGGCTCACAGCAATCCAGGAGCTGATTCAAAGAACTATGTAGCATTTTAACCTTTAGTGGCATCGTGCTCCACTCCCTAGTTTGGTGCATGAACTCCAAAGGGGCAGTCACATACTGGGGACAGAAAAACCTTAAAGGCTGGTGTGTTGGAGCACGACTGGAGTGGGGCTCCTGCACAGCTTCTCTCTGGAGTACATACTATTTTTAGAATAACTAATAGAGCTATGTAATTTCTGTCCTTGGAACAGAAAAGCATATTCCCAGGTCATCTGCTGAAAGCACTGACAGAGCATGTGTTTTCTGGTGGTTTCTTGTAATAGGCATATGTTGGGGCAAACATTCCATAAAATGATATCACAATAAATTGAGTATCATGGAGATGATTTACATACTTCCTACATTCTTTTGGTAATCTAAGATCCACACTCATGGAGCACAATGTACACACATACACGGTTCTGAGTAAATCAAGACATGAGGCTTTATCTCTTTTTCCCACTGACAGTGAAGCTCTGTTCATATAGGAAGGTAAAACTAAGAATTCTATATCCTCAAGTGTATTGAACCTACCTCCCACAGATCAATAGAATCTCATGACAAAGATTAGGAAACCGGTTGGTTTATGTAGTTAAAAGCCATTATAACAATTAATTCACTATTACACAAAACCCCCTGGTCTGGAAACACATGAGAAAGATAATAATCACCATAAACAATTCATTCACAAAGTCATGGAAGAAACTAAAGATTGAACACACACAGGAGCAATAATAAATTTCAAGGTGGACAAATCCATTCATTTTATAGCAATGCCTGATAAATAAGAAAAACCATAAGGTATATTTGAAAACATGATATATGGTCCTATGTAGAAATATGCTACTAAAACTCAAAGTTTTTAACTGGTGCCTTTAAAGGGACATTATCATAATATCCATCCCGTCTTAGGATAACTTGAGATTTAGGTACTAGTTTGGAGAACCTGTAGAGTCCAGGAGACTAGGAAGGGAACATTAATTGGTAGAGAGGAGTAAGAAAAGTATTAAGGGGGAGCGAGGTAGAACACAGGTGATTACAAAGGGGAAAAGAGGACTAATGGAAGGGAGGTCTGAGTGGGGAAAGGGTTAGGAAGGTAGAACAAAAGAGGGGCAGCACTAGGGATGTTTGAAAAGGGTAAATGGAAAATTATAAGATCAAATATATACACATATTTTCATACAAGAGTGTATACTTGGAATTACTCCATATAGGGAATTATCCTAGAAGCCATGTCTTGCCATATAAACACTTGAGTGCTAGGTAGGGCCTAGAAAGATGGCTCAGAGGTAAAGAACACTTGTTGCTTTTGCAGAGGACCTGGTTTTGATTCCCAGAATCCACATGGTGGCTCATCACCATCTGTAACTTTAGTTCCAGAGAATCTGATCCTCTGACCTCTAAGAGCACCAGGTACTCATGTGGTGTACTAACATAAATACACGCAGGCAAAACATTCATATACATAAGACAAAATAAGGCTAAATTTTTTTGAAGCCCAGTGTCTGAGTACATGTGTGGCATGTGGTTCATTCATGCCTTTGTGTGAACACCTGCATCTGTCCATTTTCATGGAGGCCACAACAGGGTATCCACTACCCTGCTGTATCCTTTGCCTGCCTTCTTCCCTTCAGCCAGGGTCTCTCACTGAAGCTAAAGCTAGGCTAGCAAACATCACATCACAGCTGTACTCTTGTCTCTAGGGCAGACATTGCTTCGGATATAGGTACACACACATATTCCTGCTCTTTTATGTGTGTCCTATGGATTCAGATGCAGGTCTCAACTGCTTTCACTCCAAGCATTCGTTTATCAAGAAATTATCTACATACTGCACAACAATGTCATATCTTTCTTGTGCACTACATATGCTGTGTGTGTGTAAATAAGGGAATATTTTGATTTTTTTTGATATTTTGTGTATTGTTGAAGAAGTGAGCCACTTGTTCGTCCCGACAACCCAGCTATCTTAGACCCGAAATAATCACACAGAAACTGTATTACTTAAATCACTGTTTGGCCCATTAGCTCTAAATTCTTATTGGCTAGCTCCTACACCTTAATTTAACCTATCCCCATTAATCTGTGCATCACCATGAGGGAATGGCCTACCAGCAAAGTTTTAGCACATCTATTTCTGGCGGCAGCTCCATGGCTTCTCTCTGACTCCACCTTTCCTTCTCCCAGCATTCAGCCTAGCTTGCCCTGCCTACCTAAGTTCTGCCTTGCTATAGGTCCAAAGCAGTTTCTTTATTCATGAATGGTGATCACAACACACAGAGGGGACTCCCACATCACCTCATACATTTTATAGAATTATAAAAATTAATCATCATTTATTTATTTATTTTATAAATGTTTCTGAAGACTATAATATTTCTAGGACACACAGTATAGTTTTGAGGGGGTTTTTTTTGGATTTTTTTTTTGGTTTTTCTTTACTTTCTGCTTTTGATTTTGAGGCAGGTGCCAGGGAAACCCAAGATGTCATGTGCTGCTATGCACAGAGATCAGGGTCAAATGGCACTCAGGAAACCTGAGAAAGACAGGGAAAAGATATGGGTAAGAGCTGTTAATGAGAAGGAAGAATAAAGCGTGTCAGAGCGAAGGTAGAATCCTGGGTCTCCATGAAGCACACTGCTTAGAAGCAGAAGTCCCTGAGATTTCAGTGAAGACAAAAGACATAAAACTTACAAGATACGGCCTATAAACAGTGGTCCAAAGCCAGTAGGACAATGAGAATGCAGGAGTAGATATATTTGTGATGAGCTAAGGTCTTGTACCTATTGGACACTTGGAGGAAATGGACTTCTTATCCCAAGAGTGAAAAATACACATATGCTGAAGGACAGAGGATAGATACAGACAATATCCAGAAGGTACCAAGAGGCCTGAAATCATGTTCCCAAGCTGTACTATATGGGTAGGAGGAGTTCATGGGAGCTCCCAAGCCCTCTGATCTTGCAGATTGAACCCAGCATGGATTAAAAAGCCCAAAGCTGGTTCTCCTCACCCACATATGCCAGCTCTCTAATCTCCATTGGCTCAGTCATCTTGCACACCAACCAGATAATTCAAATGAGATAAACTTACATGTTTGACACTTACTTCCCAAGACCGAGGTCAGACTAAAAAACCTTTCTTTAGCTATGTCATTCTCTGGGTATCCTTTAAAACAGGTCTAAGCATTGAAGAGAGAAACCTTGAAAAGATGTAATTCAAACTCTAGAGGAAGAGGATCAGTTTCTCCTGCATCACCGAGCCAACACTATGAAACTTTCATGTCCAGGTTCATATGTATACACACATGTGAGAGAATTGTCCTAAGCAGAAAGATGGGCTCTACCATAGGTTAGCACATGACCATTAACAAAGTACTTCATGGCCACTGTGATGATTCATCTCAATCATCAATTTAATGAGGTCCAGATCATCGGGGCACATCCGTGGGGCATTTTATTGACGAGGAGAGCTGAGATGGGTGACCCACCAACTCTGGGGAGTCATCGTCCCCTTGACTGGGATCCTGGACAGTAAAAATAAGAGAAAGTGAGCAGTGCAACACCATTAACTTTTCACTGCTCTCTGATTTTGGTTACAATGTGTGACATCACTTTGGGCTTCTCTCTCTATAGATGCCCTGCACTCATGAACTAAATTCTCAAGCTACAAGGTAAAATAAACCTTCTTAAAGAATTTTGGTAAAGAAAGTAGAAAAGTAATTTAGGCACCATTACCATGGAGAGGTGCTGCTTTTCCTTATGCCCATGGAATAGGAAAAGCACAGAAACCTCCCATTTTCCTTGTAATTACAGATTTCTTTCCCACTGTCCACATTCCCAAGCACAGGGCATGACATGATCACTGCTGGGACCCTTTCCCATTGAAGTCCAAGAAAGGCTGTTATGTGATTCAAATTTCATCTGTCCTTTGGGGACTCTTCAGATCTAGTCCATCTGCATCACCCACATGTCGGTACGTGGTAGAGAGTGTGACACACCTGTTCCTGCCCACATCAGGTGAAGATATGTGTCTCAGTTTTCTCCTAGTTCATGTATTCAGAGAGAGCCACAGTGACTTTAAATACATTTTAAAATTCTATGGTTGTATTTCTACTGGTGAAATAGATACATTAACATTTCTCACATATTAAAAGTTGTGCTAAGTCTGTTCAAAGTTTTACTGACTACTACATATAATGGAAGCAAAGCCTCAGTATGTGTTGTACCTTTTCTCTGTGCTTCTGGAGTTCTTACTAAAGTAGTCTCTACAGCTGGAGGTACCTCCACATCCCGAGAAGTGACAGGTGTCTTCTTCCCAAATCTTTTGAATAGCGAAGAAACTGGGAATGTATTCACAACAGGGAGAGTCATGTTAGTTTTACAGCAGGGATTTCAGAAAACTAATCATGGATACGTGCTTGTAAATACGATCTAATTTTCTCTTTCCAGCGAGTCCTCAGAGTCAGAATGTTGTCTCAGGATGTTTTGTGATTAAGCAGTACACAGACACTACAGGTAATGCCTACATTTGCGTGGCTGTGGCAATCCATAAAGAGCAGCAGGACTGAACATGTTATAGGGGTGTGGTGCCAGATGGAAGCCACATCCTTCTGAGAACTGCATGAATACATTGTTGTTCATACAATTCCTCTTTCTTCCATGTTTTTCTCCAAACACTGGAAGTTTCAGAAGGACTTCCCATGATACTTCCTGTCTAAAAGAGAACTACAAAGGGTAAACCATAAGGAAAGGCACATGTACAGGAGAAATGCTCTAATAATGTTTGTTAAATACCAGAGGAGCTAGAATGTAGTGTCTGAATTCAGAACAGTTCATTGGATCCAGGATGGGGAACATGGTTGCTGTTGATTTTAATTCTTTATTTAACCATGGCACTTAACCACGCATGGAGAACATATGGTATTGCCTTAGATGAGTTGAGAAGAACTGTGTGCACCCCTTCCTTTTCACCTTGAGGTACCATATTAATTATAGTCCTGTCACCGTGACAGAAGCTGCCTGAGAAAGATCTTCTCTGCCTTTCAATCCCTGACTCAAAATCCAAAAGAAGTAGAGGGTACTAGCTTAGTACAAATATGTGACCTTTCTCCTGCATCTTCAACCTGTCACACCTCCCTTAGTGACTAATTTTGATTGCCAGGAAACCACACTCAGAGAATATAGATTATTGCATATTCCTTAGAAATACTCAGACTTTAAATCATTCTAAATCATATTATCGCATGATGGTTTGACAAAAAGGAAACTTCCCTTAAACTGACCAAATCTTGATGTCTTCGATATAACCATGTAAGAAAAGCAGCCTGGCATTTGGGTGATCACATGGCTTTCTGGATGACAAACATCCTTGGGCACTATATGGGCAACTGAGATACTGAGTACACATAGAAGGGCAGAGTCTATATTAGCACTACATGCACACCATATCTGCTCTGCTCTGATTCATCAAAGTCTAGTTTCTACACACTGTTCTTCATCCACAGGCCCTTCAGGGCAACTGAGTCAAGTTCACTCCCTGTATGTTCTATTTTAACTGCTGGAAATACCTTAAGTGGAAGATTAGGCTGAAAAACCCTATGTATAAAAGAATGAGTCTGATTTATGATTCTCCTCACTCTAGCTCTGAAGAATTAGGTTTACAGAAGTGTGCCAACATGGACACACATTATACAGTTGTTTGGATCCAAATCCAGGGCTTTGTGCATGCTAGGAGCACACTAAACTTGCTTCCAGAGATCTGTATCTAGAAAGACTGATGACCTAGCTCTACACTTTGGGCTATAATTCTTCAGAGAGCTGCACAAAGAAACAAATCTCACATATCTGTATGGTGAGATTTGAACACATGTTTTTGTAGGTGAAATGTGTACTTTATCTTACTTTTTGAATTGACAACTTTGTCACTGGAAAGTGAATTGTGTAATAGGAATAACTGTCTTAGGAAAAAAGTCTATTTAGACACTGCCTGGTGCACAAAATGCCAAAATAACTAAAGTCATCAGAGCCAAATGCAGTGATTGTAGACATATGGGTATGACTGGTTACTTAGGGCATTGCTTTTTCCCCCCTTAAACTAATTTTCACTTCTAATAAGAGTCTTATATCATCACATTGGTGTACCACAGAAAAGACAAACAGCATTTAAATAATTCTTATCTAAAATGTGTCTTGAGAAAGAGATTCTTTAATACATACTCCAGTTGACCTTTTTACACTTCACCTGTAATTGAAAGGAAAGAAAACACTTTGAGGTTCAGATCATAGAGTCTTTCTGCACAGCTCTCTGGGTCACTGTGACACAGCATGGTGTAAAGCAGGATAGGAAAGAGGCATAAGAAGACGGTATCAATATATTATATGGTGATGTCACAGAAAACCAGGGCTATGTACCTTGTAATAAAAACTAATACATTGCACACTTATGCTCACTCAAATAGTGAGCCGAACATCTCTTCTTTTTGGCCTTCACTGAGGGTTCCCTAGCTACATCACAACATGACAAATCAACTTAACAACCTGATTTGGAAGATCAATTCATTCTATGAGGGGCCTCTGATTATTTTTTATGAGT
This sequence comes from Neodon shergylaensis, assembly GCA_025134845.1. Classification (NCBI taxonomy): domain Eukaryota; kingdom Metazoa; phylum Chordata; class Mammalia; order Rodentia; family Cricetidae; genus Neodon; species Neodon shergylaensis. Next base: position 52,962 of record JABTXL010008736.1, read on the forward strand.
GTACATATTTTAAATGTATTATACCCTTGATATTCAAATATTGGATGCATGAAGCTTCCCACCACGTAGATATTAAGGGAACAAGTCAAATTCTATCTAGGCAGGAGAAACAAATAGGAGAGGACCCTTGAGGAGAAATACTCATTTTTATAGATAATATGTCTGTTAACTTCCGAATAAATACTACACAATATGTCCATAGAGGAACCCTTTTTCTCTAGAAGAAAAGCTCCTGCACAGAAACTCTAACAGTAGATGTTGGAAGATTTGTCTGGACCGGGCACATACAATTTCACTTCCTCCCCTTCCTAAGCTAACTCCCTAATACCCATGATGCCCTGGTCAATTTTGTTGTTTAATGGGGTATCCACTGAAACATAAGATCACTAAAGTAACCTTTCTGTCTCAGAGAGAAAAAAAAAAGAGGATACATTTATGGTAAGGCAAATCAGAAAGAAAAGAGAATACATTTTAATAATAAAGGGCTTTGTATGGTAAAATAAGGTTTTGTTCCAAGATAAGCATAACTACACTTTTCTAAAACAGCAAAGGAAATATAAGAGAAGAATTAGGACACTGAAGCCTATTGAAGAGGATCCCAGTTAGCTGCAAAGGGTGTGTGGGGTTAACCAGGAAGACGGTGCACGTATGGTAGTCAAAACTTTAAGGGTCAAAGTTCAACACACTGACCCTAAAATATAGTCCTATTTTAAAGTAAAAAAAAAAAAGAAAGAAAGAAAAGTTGCCTTACCTTCACCATGGTTCCTGGGCCATGTGGTGTAACAGTGGTGTCAGCATGGTCAGGTAACTCTAGGGGGATAGAAAGTGACTGTCAGCTCATGGCACTGCTTACTACTTATGCAACAACATTCCTGCTTGATGTGGGTAAAGGTGCATGGACATAGTACATGTGACCAGACCCAATGAACAGGATGGTTAGACAGCTGCTGAACTGCCTTCCTTTGAAGGAAAATTAAAGAAGAGAAAGATATGGAGAGATACTGGTAACAACTACTGCATTTCCAAACAGCTGGAATCTAAAGCAACAGAAAGTAATAGATCTGATTGACGATTCAATATACATCTTCACACATATTCTCTTTGGAGGGTCCACTGGTGTACCTCAATTTGCATGTGGAGGTCAGAGAACAGATTGCGTGATCCCAAATTGTACATGTACAAGTTAACCCCTACACTTAAGGCTATGGGAGCATTTTCATAGAGTGGAAAGACTATAAGAACCAGAGAGACAGGATATATGCTGCTAGTAGTATCTTCTAGATGTGGCAGGGTTGGTTGATACAGCCCATGAAATCTCAATACAGGTTCCCAGTTAGGACTTGCATCATGACAACCCCGATAGGCCATCCTAGACCAAGAGCTACAGGCAATCAATGGTTGCAGAGAGAGGGAGAATCAATTTTCTCCCAGGGTGAGCCCCCTCATAAGTTATCTAACCCCAAATTAACAGCACTAAGCACACAAGAACATATATAGGTACACATAAGAGCAACATTAAACGGGCTCATCTGCTTATGTAACTGTATTAGTTACCATAGAAGAAATCATATATTTGAAGGGTGGGCATGGGATGAGTTGGACTGGGAAGAGGATATGAAAGAATGATATAAACACAGTAGTCACATTAAACTGTCAAAGATTATAAGTGTAAATTAAAACAACCCAGTTCTTTCACTTTTATTTTCCTTCAATCAAGGTCTCTCAGTGAAGCTAGACGCAGACCGACAGCCATCAAGACTCAGAATACTCTTTTCTCTGCTCCTGAATATGCTGGGTTACGGGTCTGTACAGAACTATCTGGCTGTTCATGTGCTATTGAATGAGAACCCAAGATGACAGTATATGTGTTTTTAAATCCTGCGGTTGTATTTACATAGAAGACTAAGATACACTTGTATTATCTACAAAGGAAAAATAGTCTTAAGCTTCTCTGAAGATTTACATATGAAACAAGATAACTATCAACACTATACACAACTTGACAGAATTACAGAATTCCTACAATACCTTCCATTTTCTTAAGAGTTGTTTCTGCAGTAGTAACATTATATGCATTCGGCTCTGGCATTTCTTTAGAGGCCATCATAGAGTTCCGATGAACTCTCTTTAATAGAGCAGAATCTGGAAATGCAATCAGAAGAGGGAGTCATGTCAGTCTCATGGCAGAAAAACAGAGGAAACTAACAATGGTGAGTGTTTGTACATTGATAAGATTGCTTGTTTCCAGGGATAGTGAGACTGTGCATCAGAAGGATCACTGAATGCGATGTACAATCAGTCAAGCACTGCATGGACATGACAGGTAAAGGCTAAATTTATGTGACAATACAGAAGGAAGAGTCACATGACTGAACACATTGTGTTAGTGTGGTGCCTTCTTAGAGCCACATGGGCACAACGACACCCATTCACCAGTTGCTTAGTAGGACACTAAGAAATTGTTAAGGACTACCCATGAGACTCACTAGGCTAAAACAGATCTTTGTAATGTATACTGTAGGGAAGAGCACAGCTATTGCACAAGTGCCCTGTGATGTCTGTGAGATGCCAGGAGACCTCAGCTACACAGGAGTAACTGAATTCAGAGCAAATGTTGCGTTTACTCCAGAACACTAGAGAATGGCTGTTTACCCTTCATTCTTTGACTACCCTGTATATAATACATCTCAGGGACAATCTGTGATATTGCCTAATGGGAGGTAAGACAGTAAGAAGCTGTGAAAACTTGGGACTTTTCACACAAGGGAACAGTAACAGCTGCATTCCTGTGTCAGTGACCACCCACTGACACCAACAGCTGAAGGCAGCCATGCTCTACCCTGCCACCCCTGCCTCAAAGTGGGAGTTTCCTCCAAAAGAATCTGCAGCATTCCTGGATTAGTAAATAGAGCCTCCACTGTCACCTTCAACCAGCAACCTGCCTCTCAGGGATTCAATCTGGAGATCAGAGAACAAAACTGGGAGGGTACCAATGCTTGCAGACGTCCCATGATGACTCAGACTCTAAGTCAATCTAAACCAAGTTGTCAGGTAAAGGTTGAGTGTGGTGTGGTGGCCCAGAAATATAAGCCTGTTCCACCTTGACTAAAGGTCACAGAGTGTGAGCTTATTTTTGCTCTTTCAAATTGTTGATAACAGGTGTGGGCACAAACAAGCGATCCCGACCTAGAGTGTGGTTAATTAGTATTTTGAGTATAGAAATGGATCCCCTCCACCTTGCTATTCCTTCCCCTTCAAAGGAGATTGGCAGGAGGTTCCAGGTAGTAGCTGCCTGCAGGATACTTGGTCTATTCTTTATATCATGTTAATGAAGTCTGTTGCCTTCCTCCTTCCCTTTTGGAGTGAAGTATATAGGCATGTGGAAAATAAACGCTGGGCAGTTAGGTACTCACTGAATGTCCCTCCCAATGATGGTCTGTGTTTTTGTCTTTTATTTCTCTTACATCTCTGTTCCTTTTGTTTAATTTTAATTCTCACGCTTCTACATGGAACGTGTGGGTTTCATCAAGGCCGGATCCCGACAGACAGTTGGGAGAAAAGAAAATTCTTTTAATCTGGTCAAACCTGGATAAGCCCTCAACAGGAAGAGACTGGAAAAGCAGAATAGTGTCATTGTGGGTGACAAAACCCCCTGAAACTGTGTAAACAGCCTGAACTGAGTCTAGCTAAGAAAATGGTAGCCTACATTAGCACTCTCTCTCTCCTCTCTCTCTCTCTCTCTCTCTCTATGTCTCTCTCTCTCTATCTCTCTGGTGGCCTACACTAGTGCTCTCTCTCTATATCTGTCTCTCTGGTAACCTACACTAGCTCTCTCTCTCTCTCTCTCTCTCTCTCTCTCTCTCTCTCTCTCT
>JABTXL010008744.1:0-19036 GCA_025134845.1 Neodon shergylaensis
TGCTGGAGAGTTCTGTGGCTGGGTAGAAGGTTAATGATGATCAGGAGCTAATTTTGGAGTGAACAAAAACTCATCCTAGTACTTGGCAACCATGTGTTCTATACCACACACCCTTCACAGAGGCCCTGTGTTGCCAGCTGTCCTGTTGGGCACAGCTCTGTACAGTGGCCTCACCTTCTGTCTCCTCTCGAGTACCGCTAAATCTCCACTTGTTTCTCTCCCCAACCCTGCCTGTTTCTGCCTCTGTATTTTTTTTTATCCGACTGTATCTGTCTCTCGCGTGTCCCTTCCCACAACCTCACCCCATCTCTGAGACATTTGACAAGGTCTGGCCATTCATCCTAGTCTGTGTTTGAGGGGGCACACAACATCGACCTTGAAATTGATAGGTAGGGCCAGTGCTTCCACAAGCATTAAGGGTTGTGGGCCAAGCGGAGATGTGGACTTAGTCACAGAGAATAGGATTCTATAGGAGCTGTCACTGTCCATCCCTCCACTAGAGGCATGACTTATTACTCTACCTGAGCCTGGATTCTTCTGACAGCGGAAATCCTTGGACCTGGCTTCAGGAAGGAAGATGTGGTCTTATCTCTTGGACTAGTCACCCAGATAGTTTTCTAGACAGGAGCAAATATTTGTCCCCTAGAGAAAGAAAATTCTCAGAAGCTGGGTGTGGTGATGCATGCCTCTAATTCCAGCACTTGGGAAGTGGAGACAGGAAGGCCAGCAGTTAGATACTGTCCAGCCCACAGAGGCCCTTTCTTAACAACCCATTAAAAAGGAATCCTATAGAGGAGCCTGAGGAGGGTTCTGGCCTCTTTGAAAGAACCTGCATGTGTCCACCAGCATTTCTGGCTTTCACACAGCTGCCCTGGGAGCCCAGACGTCTAGCAGGTGCCCCTTCTCCATATCATCCTCTTTCCAGAAGAGAGAAGCTTGGTTTCTAGAAACTCTGAGACAGGTTTAAAGAAACCTTATCTCTTGGTGCCAGTTTGCCTCCAGCAGCCCAGTGGTATACCCTGAAGAGTCAGGTGATTGGTGACTGACAGCTACACTCGCCTGACCCTCGCACGAGGCCCAGGTGAAGACAATGTTCTCGTGTGTCTGAGTCTGGGGGACACTTCGGGCAGTGAGAAGCCAGAACAGTTATCCCGAGGCCCATCTGCCCTGTGCTTATTCTCAGAGCTGCCTATGTTGAGTGGGCATTTGGAAGATACTGAGGCCCTGCAGGTTCTAGTAGGTGATATGATCCAGGAACATGACCCTCTTTCAAGGACAGGTGTGCGCCACCATCTCTGATTCTGCTGTGTGCTGACCTCAGGACAAGTTGCCTGCTGACTTATGGAACTAGGACTCTGGGTTTGTTTGAAAACTTTCCCCACTCGCTGCTGCCACCAAGCGGCAATTATAGAGAATGTTTGTGGACTTGTGACCTGAACCAGCCCGGGGCCTCTTACCTCCTGAATTGGGATGATCTAACAAGGCAGGGTTGTGGAGAACTGTGAGCCCCTCATTTTGGGTGTGAATAAACGGGTGTTTGTAGGATGTGGACTATCCATGAATGTAGCCAGCAAGGCAAGTTAATCCCGAACACAACATAGATGCTTTCCACCTTATTTATGGGTCGTGTTCCCACTGTGGCATGGGTCCCCAGTGGCTAGGAGAACACCCATCAGAGACTGGAGCATAAGATGGTGATGTTTTAAGGGCAGCCAGCAGGGCCTGGGATAGGGTGAGTACTGGAGGGAGGTGCCCCTGGGTCAGACACTGAATGTGCAGAATGCTAAACTGGAGTTTCATCAGGCATCTGGGGTCCATACTGATCTGGACAGGGCCAGACATCGGTGTCTAGCAACTAGAGTTTAAAGAGATGTAATGCGGACCTGAGAGGAATGGCTTCAGAGGCCAAAGCAAGGAGGGTCTGGCAGAGGGGGTAGCTTAGGTTCCTCAGGAGGAACTGAAGTGAATGAGAATGTCACACTCTCAGGTCCCCAGACTCTGTCACAACAGGGGTAGGTATTGTCTGCCTCTGACTTGGCTGTATTGGGGAGGGGGCTCCATTTCTGGCCAGTGGCCCGGCACAGGTTTTATATGATGTAATTAAAGCCCTTTGGCTCTTCTATTTAACTAAAGCAGCTCAGATTAAAGGGCATTTTCTATGTAGGCAGGACAGATTTGACTTAAATCACCAGGCAGAGGCCAGAATTACCCCACAAACATTCATTTTCTTCTTTGATCCAGGGCCTCTGCAGCCACCCCTGGGCTAGTGCTTAAAATCCTCTATGTTCTGGGGTTTGGTGTATTCTGACGGTCTGCTGCAGTGGCCCTGCCCCCATGGTGTGGCCTGGTCAATTATAGCAGCCCTGTCCTATTATTGTAGCCTCAGGAATGTCCCAGGAGACCAGCCTAGAATTTGTGTAGGATCTTTTTTTCTTGTATCTTATTTTTTCTTCTTTCCTTGCTGTGCTGGGCTTTGTACCTAGAGCGGTGCATCCCACGCAAGCTTTCTTCCACTAGGCCCATCCCAGCTCTCTTTCTGAACCTTGTTTCTCCACCTTGTTTCTCCATCTACCAGTGCTTTTGAAGTCTGTGCAAAGCTCCACAGCCTGGCACTCAAAATTATTTTTAAAATAAATGGAAGGTATTCATGAAAGCTAGTGGTTCCAGCCTGACACACAGGATAAAGAATGGTATGCTGTTATAGTAAATCAGAGACTAGCAACCCTAGGCTCTAGCCTTCAGCTGTATCTCTATCTTGGGGTGCTGTACCCACCTATTTCTCGGTGAGATTTATCTGTTGAAGGATTCAAGTTGTGACCAAGAGCGAATGGCCCTGGAGTTCCATGGGGGAAGGGACTGAGAATCTTGGGGATCCTCTCTGATCTCACCTTGTACCACTTTATAGGCCCATCCTGGAGGCAGGTGCAGGTGATTAGGAGATGCCCATCTTGGCGTCTGCTCCACCTGCCCTTGCCCCCATCATTTAACGGTGGCTCGAGTCTCCAACCCTCTCCCTGGCATCAGCCAGCTTGCATTTCCCTGCATAACTGCATTTTTCCAGCAGTAATCTACAACCCCGGGATTTGCAGTTAGACACAGGACCCTGGATCCGTCCAGGATAAAGCTGAGTCTGGGAGTCCATGTCCTTAGATTCTCTGCCTCACAGAGAGCTGGAACTAAAGCTTTACAAGTTGCTATGATTTCATCTTATGTCACCTGGGGTGAACTGGCCCTTGTCCCTCTAGGCTTGGGTCTTCAGTCTCAGAAGAACATGGCACTGTGCACTGTAAAACTCCTTGCACTTCAGTAAAATCAGATCTTCTGAGCCTTGAGTCTGTGGCTATTCGGTCAGTGAATGAATGAGGATGCCTACACCTTTTTAAGAAGGGGTCTTACTGTGTACTCCCGGCTGTCCTGAGACTTGCTAAGTAGGGCATGCTGGCCTCAAACTCAGAGAACCTCTGCCTCTGTCTCCCAAGTGGTGGGATTACAGGTGAATGCTACCACACACAGCTAGAAAGGGGACTTTTTAATAATTATGAGGTTTTCCCATTAAGACGATCTCTAGTGTAATCCCCTAAACGACATCCTAAGAACAAGCTATATAGGGAGCCTCTCCCTAATGGTTCCCATGAACTGGGAGGTCCAGAGAGATGGTTGAGGTATTTATGAGATGCAGATAGGAGCAGGGTCTCCTATACTTCCTGGTCCTAGTCATTCACCCTTGACCATTTTGATCTCCTGCCATGAGGGCTCCTCAAATGCTGTGCTTCCCAAAATCAGTTGCACAGCCAAAAAAACCTAGGGAGGAGCTCCTCCCTCTTCCCCCTGCTGCACTCTGGGGTTCAGGAGCCCAACACTGGGTTTGTCCTCACCAACCTCGCATAGCGGGTACCCAGAATACAGCTGTTCTCCCGTTTCTGTCCCTCGCACCTGAGCGTTTCTGGTATTCCTCTTCCACACATTCTGCACCACAGCCTGTTTACTCAGGCTTGGGCCTTTTCATGGCTATTGTCGTTTGCTACTAGAGGCAGAATGCTCTCCCCACTCCATCACAAGGCATCAGGTTTTTACATATGGTCTGCCAGAGTTTGAGACCTGTGTCCTGCAGAACACACAAGGTGGTGCTAGGCAGCCTGCCAGGCATCCCACATTTGCCACAGTGAGGAACAGGGTGAGAGGTATTTCTTGGTTCCTGTGGTCACTGACAGAGTAAGAATGTGCAAAACTGTACCTGGAATACTCAGTTTTCTGGATGAGATATAAAATTGGGGAACCTTGTCTTTCTTCTGCCTCCAGCTACAAACCAAAAGCATCCTTTGGCCCATGTTACCCCTAGGGACACTGTCATCTGGCCGATTGGATGGGTCTTAGCTCAGCTTCCCATCTACTTGAGGCCTCTCAAAGCTTTGAAGCCACCTGGAGTCAAACATATATGCCAGGAAACTGGTGGGAAATGCTCCTGGGGGCCCTAGAGCAGGGCTGGGGGCTGCGAGTTCCCCCACCGCGAAGGGCCCTTTGATTACAGATGGCTTCCATGGAACATTTTATATTTCCTTTCTTGTAGCCTTTGCTTCTGTGGATTATTTACAAGAACCATGTGAGCTTTTGTTCTGCAGAGTTTTCTTGGCTTAAACATCGCCTGGATGTGTTTGAAGTCCTTCCCATTTTTCCATAACTGGTCTTGAGATCAGCTGTGTGCCAAGGGAGTTTCTTGGCAGCCAACCTTGCTCCTCAGTCCAGGACTGGAGGAGACAGCGGCCCCTCTGCAGCTCCAGTGAATGCCATCCTGAGTTGATTCCATGGGTACCATAGGGGCAGCTTTAATGCCAGGTAGGGTTCTTGGTCTCAAGCCTTATATTTGGGAGTTGGCTGTGTTAGGGCCAAGCTACAGGGAGGTCCCAAGTTCTCACTTTGACAGTGGGCTTTGCTCGCAGACAATGAGGCTCAGTTCTGGAAAAGACTCCAGCACATGGTCCTTGTGTGTTCTGTTGTATGAAGCTGGGATGGTGTATGGGGGCCTACAGATTGAGAGGCCTCTCCAGGTCTGATGCTGGTGACTATTCAGGTCTCAGCCTCAAGAGCTCCAATCTGTTGTCTTCCTTGACTCTGAGCCTCATGGTCATGTTGCCCTGTTCTTTTGCAGGAGCTGCCCAATGGGGATCCCAAGGAGGGGCCTTTCTGGGAGGACACAGGCTCTCTAGAAGGTGAGTCCAGCTACAGCAAATGCTCCAGACTTCACCCTGACCTTAGGGCTCACACCACAGAACCCTCAATACTGACATACAAGAGCCAGGATCAGTTGGTTCCTACTCTACCAGGCAGGCAGCTCGGATCAATCAGTGGAAGCAGCAAAATGTTGAACCACAGTATCCCCACACACTTGTTCACTTAGTGTTTGTAGTTCTAGGACTGAACAGGGAGGCTGGGCTTCATGGGATGACGCTCTTGAATTCTGAGCTAACATGATCAGTTAATACAGTGTGGAGTGGCAGAGAAGTCCTAAACATGCCACTTGTGACTTGTCTTCCTCTGCTGAGCCTCATGGTCATATGAACCCCATCTGAGTCACTATCATGTGTGCATCTTTGGTAGAGTCACCCCACACAGAAATGTGGTAAGTTCATCCAGTCTGCTAGTAGGTGCAAAGGACCAGCCCACAGACCACCTTCAGACAGCAGCTGAAGCCCAGAGGGGCTCCCAGATCTGCCTGCTAAAAGTCAAGCCCTGTATCCTCTTAGCTCAAACCTGGACAGACACCTGACTGATGGCCCTGGGCCTCTCTCCTGAGCAAACAGCTTGAGACCCAGGGATGATGGGAACCCAGCATTCAGGGAGTCAGGGGAGACAAGACCGCTTGGCCATCAGAGAGCCCACGTGTCCTTATAAGTGGGTTCCAAATTGAAGGTGTTGGAAAATGACCATGAGAATGGGGAGAAAAGTCTGGTGAGGACTCTGGATTGGAGATTACTCTTACGATCTTGAAGGTCCTTCTCCTACCCCATCTGCACAGTGTTAGCCTAGAGGAGACAGATTGCTCACTATGGGATACACGTGCAGCAAGGGCTTACCAGGTGAGGCTAACCCAGGTGAGGCCTCTCTCTACTTTCCTATTCTACCGGAGCATCCTTAGCTCAGGGCCTGGTAGAACAGAAGAGAGCAGACAGTCAACCCATTTCCCCTGTCCTCATGCTACTCACATGGGACAAGCCCCTGCTTCAGCTCCTCTTGTTCCCTCAGTTGTGCTGCCCCCTGAGAAGTCTGAGGGCCATGAGGGCCAGGGGCAGCTCTTCAGCGTGGACGATGGGGAGAAGGCAGCCACCCATGAGGGCCCATTAAGAGTCAACAAGAAGCACTTGAACATTGATGTAAGTCCTCTCCCCTGAACATCTATAGGAGGGGTCTCTAGAGGCCAGGATGAATAGTGGTGGCCTAAATGGGGACCATGGACATTCCAGCCCTGTGGTCTCCGTAGCCTCCCTGAGACCTTAAAGCAGGACTAAAATGTGCTGCTCTGGTGGGCTGCATGGTATTACTGTGGACCTGGCCATGCTGGGCAGATGGGTCTCCATATGTCATGGCATATAGCACTACTGGATGGGGAATAATAGCAGGATATCCTACCTCACAGGCAAGGGAGCAAGAACACTCGGTTCTAATTCCTCTTACTCAAAGTGATCCTGAGTATTTGCATGCACAGGGACAGATATCACAGGGGAGAAACGGAGTCATGAGGCATAGAGTTAGTACATCACTGGGGTGGGGGTGGAGCTGGGCAAGGACAGGGACTGAGGGTTGCAAACCAATTGCCCTTCAGCTTCTTTGTCCTGGCTGGAAACTAGGAAGACCCACAGCTGGCTTCCTTGTCTCCTATCCCTGCATACCACCTACAGGCCCTCCAGTGTGATGTCTCCGTGGAAGAAGACAACCGCCAGGAGTGGACATTCACACTGTACGACTTTGACAACAGTGGGAAAGTCACCAGAGAGGTAATGTGCCCGCGTGTGTCAAACCACCCACAGGATGGGGACTCAGGTCAGGGGTGTGGCCTCTTGAGATGTGGAACCGGTCTGGTTCAGTAGACAGATGTCTGAGTTGTCAGACGGACAGACAGAATGAGTCTTGGAAGGAGGAAAAAAACTAGGACTTTCCTGAGATAGAAGGGGAGGCAGATAGGGGACCAACTTTCATATCCTCTGATAGCTGGTATCTGTCTCTTTCCTCTGGAAGTCTACACATCTCATCAAGTCCAGTACGGCCTTTCTCTATGGCTGTGATGTCCCTAGGCCAAGCCTGGGTGAACAACCCTTCACGGGGCAGCCTGAGTTCTTGGAGTGTCCCTGCTCCATTGAGCTGTGTCCAGGAGGGCAGAGGAAGCATCTGCATGTGGCATTGATGCTGGAAAGCTTACCTGCTTGTGTATCTAATTTTGGAATGTAAAAGATATGGCTTCAAAGACAGACAGCAGGGTTACCTTTAAGCAAGGCATGACATCCTGGGGCAATTCTGGGCATAAGGTAAGGCAGTCTCTGATGGGGAGTAAGTGGACCTAAGGTGCCTGCTGTAGCTAGGTGGTGAATACATGCTTGGTAAAGGTCTCTTGAAATCTGTCATGTTGGTCCCAGGACATGTCCAGCCTGATGCACACCATCTATGAGGTTGTTGATGCCTCTGTCAATCATTCCTCGGGCAGCAGCAAGACCCTGCGAGTGAAGCTAACTGTCAGTCCTGAGCCCTCCAGCAAGAGGAAGGAATGTCCTACTGGCCAAGGTGAGGGGTCTATGCCAGGAGCCTTCCTGTTCAGATGTCACCGTCTCTATGAGCACTGCCCCTCAGACAGGCCTGTACAGGGTGGGCCGCTCCTACAACCACCTGATTCACACTTGCTCTTCCCCGTAGCACTTACCTCTCCACCACTGACCCCTGCATTGTTCAGGTCCCCTATCTGCTTTAACTCAAAAATTTTTTTTCCACAATGTCCCAAGCAGGACCTGGTACCTGGCAGTGGACAAAACTGTGTGCTCAGTGAGTGGATGGATGAGCAAGAAAAGTAATTCATTAACAAAGGGCAGAATAGTGTAGACCTCCATCCCAAGCACTCGGGGTGCAACAGGGTTAAACGTTCAAGGTCAGCATTGGTGATGGCGTGACTGCGTGTCATAAAATATGACAATAAAACAGAATGAGTGGATGGATGGATTCATACGACATAGAGAATGAGTGGGTGAAGGACAGGCAGAAGAATGTCTGAGTCAAAGCAAGGATCAGCAGGTACGTAGGGCATGAGCAAATGGATGCACCGTGAGGCAGGAATATAACACCTTTCTTTCAGACCGGGAGTCCACTCGTGGCAGAACAGAGGGTGAGCTCACAGAGGACCCCCGAGCGGCGGATAGAAGGCTGTCTACCTACAGCAGGTGAAGTGTGGGATCAGGTGGTTGCATCCTGCAGGCCTCCCCGAGTTCCTGTCAGGAAGCGTGGGGAAATAGGTAGGCCCTGTGTGCTGTGAAGGGTGATGTACCTGGGTGAGGTTGAGCACTATGCTATGCAAAAGGAAGCAAGCAGGGGCCATTGTGGCCCCAGTGAGGTGACCTGGAGTGGGATCCTGGGTCCTGGTAGGCTGCCGTAATGAGCTGTAAACCTTAATTCTCTGGACAACATATATTACCCAACGGCTTCTTTTCTGCCTTCTTTAGACAGTGGGTGCTAGTCAAAGTCCCCACTTCACCTCCTAGACAACCGTCCACCTCTGCAGGCATTCCTGCCATACATCTGAAGCTCAGGCCTGTCCTCTCTGCTCCACACAGGAAGCCCAATGCTGATGCCCAGCCCTGCTCTGTGCGAGTGCCCTACTGTGTGGATGAGAACACGGAGCGCAGGAACCATTACCTGGACCTTGCAGGCATCGAGAACTACACATCTAAGTTTGGTCCTGGTAGGTACTAGAGGACCCCACCTCGGATCTGCCCTCTTGGTGTAGATTCCTCCCTAGAGGTGCAGGCAGGCAGGGGTAGGCTCTGGAATTCCAATGGTGCCGGGTCTCAGGTGTCCACACCCCGCCTGGGCATCCCCATCATCCTTTGCGTAGATGTGAACTCACACCCTCCAGCACTGGCAGGGACCTGGAAAGCAAGGTGGTTAAACATCCAGGTGTGTGTATGAGGTATGCCTTGGCTGAGGGAAAATGGAGATTTCCAGGATTGGAAAGCTCCGGAGCCTTCCAGGATTGACAGCTTGTGTAGAAGAGGCGGACAGCCAGTACTACAGACACTTGTACTGCTCTACTCAATGTCCTTTCTGATGCTGTGCCTCCTGTAGCCTTTAGATTCATGAGCTGCAGCCTGGCAAGTCCCCCACTAGCACCCATCATTTCTGGGGTCCACTTGTGACAGTATCTCTGATAAGTCCCTCCAATCTGTTCCAGATAACCTGGGCTAGAGGTCCCTGGTTGAAGCTGATCCTCACCTGGGAGGGGCTGGTTCTGTGTGCTTAGTTCTAGAGCTTCAGTCCTCTGATAAGGGCATCTGAAGAGGTAGAAGGGGATCCGAAGAGTTTACAGGGGAGTTTGACCACAAGTAGCCCCCCTGTATACTCCTCCCCGTACTGAGGGCACTACACAGGGCCAACCTTAAGGGTTAAGTATTTCATGAAGTTGCAACCAGGTTATTCTGGAAGTCTGCTTGTTCTCTCTCCTCTCTCCCTTCTCCCCCCTTCCTCCTTCTTCACTCTGGGCCTCTGGGTGTGTCTCTCCCCCCTTCCTCCTCCTTCCCTCTGAGTGTGTTATGGAGAGAGGGAAGGGGAACATATTAATGAATTAATTCTGGTCCTTCACTGGAGTGTCCCTTAATAGGACACAACTTTTTGATGTCCCCTCATGTCCTAGACAGAGCCCTGACTATGCCAGTAGAGAATCTCTACTAATAGGTCCCACAACAGGGATAAAGGGCCAGCTGAACCAGGCAGCCAGTTGCTAGGGTGGCCAAGCCTCTTTAAAGAGTAACACAGTGATATCCAGGGTCCTTAATGTGGGGCTGACTCCCATCTGGAATGTAAGACAGATCTGGGACTGAGCTTGGGGCATCTGGCCATCTGATCTGTGACCCAGTCAGCAGGTCACTTCTGTTGCAAACCCACAGTGCAGGTATGACTTGTGCCCCAAGTCTTACTCTGAGCCACCACTGTGTCTTGTCCCCAGGATCACCACCTGAGCAGGCCAGGCAAGATCATCATGGCAGGGCCACACACATTCCAAGCAGATCCCGATCACAGGAGTCGGATACCCACGCTGTACACCACCGCAGGTCCCAGGTCCTGGCTGACCATGTCGTACCAACTAATGAGTCTGCTGTCCGGGCCCTGGCTGCACAACCCCGGCTCAAGGGGCAAGAGAAGCAGTTCCTCAGGTCACCCAAGGGTCCAGGAAAATTTCTTGGGGCAACAGGCAGCAGCAAGCCAGGGAAAACGCTCAGCTATTGCCTGCAGGCTGTCCCACTACCCCAGGGTGCTCAGGATGGCCACCACCTTCCACAGCCTCCACCACAGCCCCCACCACAGCCCTATGGTCACAAGCGGTACAGGCAGAAGGGCAGAGAAGGCCACTCGCCACTCAAGGGACATGGCCAGCCGACCATGGTGGAGCATGAAGCGGTTCGGGACCTGCCTCCCATGCTGGGGCCTGAGGGCTACATGGTACCTGTGATCCAGAGGCACGAACACCACCATCACCATGAACACCACCACCACCATCACCACCACCACTTCCACCCATCCTAGCACCCAAACAAATACTCTGCCCACATGCCCTCAGGGACATAGAGCAGGTGCTGGCATGTGCCCAGAAGAGAGTACAGCATTCCCTGGCCCAACACCCAGCTGCAGATGTCGAGATGGCACCAGGCTGGATATTCATGGACAGAGCCTTCCTTCTCCATGCCATTTGGATACCAGCACATTGATGCAGCTGATGACTCCCAGTAACAAGTGCTCCTGTGTGATTCAGACAGCCCACACGCGAGGACAGAAAAGCATCAGCTCTTACTTTTGCTGCACACTGTGCTCCTGGGATGTTCGAGAGACTCTTCGTATCCTTTGACCTTTGGGTGCCCTGCATTGTTCCTGGCACAAGGCCAGGAGCCAATGGAGATAGAAGCATTCTGTGGGGTTTACTCATTATAAAGTCCGCAGGCTGGGCTTGCCAAGTGGTTCTTCAGTGTACCACATCCTTAGTTTCCCACATGATGTCAAAGAAAGCAAAGAGGTCAGGGTATTAGCAGATGTGGAGGGGGCATGAGTGAGCAGAGGGGCAGGGTGGTGTTCAGCGGGCAGCACGAGGCTTGGTCTTCAGAGCTTCCAGCATCCCAGGTAGATGCAGATAAGACACAGACAGGTTGAGAAGGATCAGCTACCCCACACTGGAGGCCCCCACCTAGGCTGTGCTCATTCTTGTACCATAGCCAATTGACACCTAAGTGTCCCTTCTATGAGGGCTGCAAGGGTGTGGGAACCTTAACAAGCCATGGTCTTTTGACTCCACCAGAACAGGATCCTGTAAAGGCAATTTTTACCTCTTGTGAGTTTGTACAGGTGGCATTATGCCTTCTTAGCATATATGAAATAGTGCATTCTGTAACATGCCATACCTTGTATTAAAACAGACTTTTCTGAGCGCTGTGGTCAGTCTATACCTTGTAGCTACTGGTGAAGATGACAGGCACGTGTTATGAAGGCTGAGTGCTGTAGAACCATCTTGGCTAATGTTGGCTGATGTTCACAACTCCATAGTAATTCTTCTAAGATATATATTTGGACTGGTCTAAGGAAAATCAGAACCCTAAACCTAGAACTCAGCTCATGCTAACAGGAACACTGGCACCATATCCACTATGGCCACGGCTTATGCAGACTGCTGAGAAGCAACACTTTATCCTCTCTCCTTAAACACTAAATTCTATGGAATGCCTGGAGACCTGAGTGTGATGTCTCCTGTGAGCTGCCTCACATGCACAGGGAGACCTGGGGATTGTCAGCCCTCAGAAGGCTGCTGCTGGCCACTTCACAGGCAGAAATCACACACATGCTCCTGAATACCAAGACTAGCGTGTGCCACCCTTACGTCATGGATGTGGAGATGGTACACATGTATGGCTCCATCACTCACACGCAGCAGAGGGACTGAGCAGGAATCATCATGGCCACCCAGCTGGTTACTCAGAATGCAGCATTCAGGCCGAGAGACATCACACAGGATATCCCTAATGACACCTTGGGCCATGGTTCAGCTGAACACCTAGAAGTGGGGAGAGCCTGCCAAGCAAGTCAGAACGTTATGTTTTAGAAATTCAGGGCAGGTAGAAGTCCTAATAAACTCATGATAGGGGCCCAGAACCCACTACTATGAGAATGTTAAGCAGAGGAGTCAATACCACTCCATCCAGCTGAGGGACCAAGCCTTAGATAGCCAGGGTCCTCCGTGCAGTGCTACATGTACGAGGCTGGGCTACATATATGAGGCTATGCTACATGTATGAGGGTATGCTACGTGTATGAAGCTTATAGAGATGGGAAAGCATTTGTAAACAAAATGGAAAAAAAAAAGCCAAAACAAAAGTCAGCTCGTTTAGATAGGTGTGGGAGGCCTACAATTCAAGACCACCCTGGACTATATAGTGAGACTGCCTCCCTCATCCACCCCCGATTGCTTGTTCTCCAATAGTTAGCCACTGTGGATGTGGTCACTAGTGTCTACAAATGTACTTGAGGATGGTGGGTCTGCTGAGGTGCAGTAACTTGGCCAGGGTTGACGCAGGGACTCCATGACCATCCAGAAGTAAAACTGCAATGTGATATTTAGTCTACTCTGCGCTGGGTACCAGGATGGTGTCTCCGTGGGGGTTGGTGGTACCTGGCGACAGGAAAGGGCGGCTATTGTCAGGAAAACAAAAAGGCCCTGATTGTGTCAAGTGAAGGCTGAAGTTGCTGTGTGTTCTTAGAACTGAACATCCTGATATCTGTACATTCCCAAATAAAAGCCATCAAGGGAACAACAAAGGTGTTGCCAAGACGCCCCTTTCTCAGCAGGCACCCCATCACTTTCAGGATAAACTTTTTGACTCTGGGTTCTAGTCACGTGCTCTTTCTCAATGTGATCTGGGGTTCTGCTGCCCTGAGCTGGCTGTATACTCTGTTCACACATCAAGGTCTCTTAACTTCCTTTTCCTAGCAAATTCGGACATATGTAGGATCCATGATCCTTTAAACCTCTAGGGCTGCTCTGTCTCTCCAGGGCTCAGACCAGGGCTCACAGACACTCTGCTCCTGCCTGCTACCAAGACAAGTTCTGAAGGCAGGCAGTCCTGGTCATCCCCAGCTGGCTTTGGCACTGCCTAGAGGCCGCAGCTCTGGCATCCACCTTCGCCGTGTGAACCGGCACAGCCTGGTCTATGACAGCGGAGTGTCAGCTGGTCTCTAAGCGGGTCTCCTAGGTCTGTGCATGTTGTCACGTGTGTCAGAACCTCCTGTTCTTCTGCACGGATGCTTGGGTATGGATAATGCCATGATGAATGCCAGGGAGCAAGATACATCCTGGGTCACAAAAATAACCCTACTTAATTTGGGGAGTCCTAATGCCATTCCCATGGGTGCACAGTTCTGTATCCCAATGACAACACCCTTCTACTCATTACTCCATTTTCTAGATTATAGCTCCACTTGTACTGTGATGATTCTGGGGCTCTCATCCTTAGACAAATTATGTGTTGAGTCCCTACAATGGGCAGTATTGAGCTTGCAGTTATTAACCCTAACGAGCAGGCAGGAGAGTTCCCTTTAGTATTTTTGCAGTGCCTCTCTGATGCAGGAGGCTCAACCCTAACCCCGAGTCGGCCCCGCAATGGACCTCTGGAAAGAAATGAGTCAGTGCATCTTCTCCCATCACTAAATTTTACAGTAAGTGAGACACATGAGGTTCTTCAAACACTTACATTTCGTAGAACTTTACTCTTCTACTAAAACAAAGTCATACAAAGACAAAAGCCTATAAAAAGGAAAACGTGAAACTGATTCAAATGGCCACAGTTACCAGGAGCACAGAGTTTGCAAGAGAAAGGACGCAGGACACTCTGACAGGGGCTCTTGTGAGCAGTGACCCAGAACCTGGAAAGGCCTGCCACCTAGGGCGTTCCCAACTGCTGGCAGAGGCGCCTCACCTGCTCTGCTCTGGCTATTTAGGGTCTGAACCAAAGTCAAAGCTGAGTCAAATCAGGAGTGGAAGCCACTATACTGATGGGGTCATGAGCTTGGCAGTGGTTACTCTGGCCAGCTGACCTCCAGGTGGCTAACGAAGTTTGAGGAACCTGTACAGGTGCACTCTTGGCCTCTACCCTCACGGGGACTTCCTGAATACGGACAGGATTGATTCTCTTGGGGAGAAGCCGGAGATGACCCAGGGCCTGGCAGCATGGAATATCCACACAGATGATATCTCTATCAAGCTTCCCCAGAGAGGGTTAAATAAATAAATATGCCATACAGAACACGAGGGACTGATCGCTGCTGTTGCCCGCAGCCTTTGAACCCGTGACCTACAAAGCAGAGTGTACAAGGGGACAGTGCAAATCATGTCGGGTTCTTGAAAGTACAGAGGTGCCTGTGGCCCCAGCTATGTGAGGCTATCCACGGCAGGGGACAAGAGACTTGGCCAGAAAGACCCAGGGCCATGGCTGATGATGCTGGAGGTATTGGGCCAGGGTGTGCTCTCCCCAGGAGGGTGGGACGGCATGTAGTATGTGCAAAGTGGTACGCTGCGCCCCCTCGTGGTTCACACTCTGGGAGGCTCCTGCTGTCATGGACTGTGTGCAGACTCCTCAGAGTTCCTGCTGTTTGCTCGTCACACTGTGGGGCTCTGT
Source organism: Neodon shergylaensis (assembly GCA_025134845.1). Taxonomy (NCBI): domain Eukaryota; kingdom Metazoa; phylum Chordata; class Mammalia; order Rodentia; family Cricetidae; genus Neodon; species Neodon shergylaensis. Next base: position 14,904 of record JABTXL010008744.1, read on the forward strand.
GGTCACCTGCTTGAGGTTCCCAGCTCAGTGCTTAGGAAATAGAGGGGCTGAGTTCCCGTGAGAAGAGGAAGCAGACTGGCTGCAGACATCCCTGGCTCTGCAGGAGCTCCTAGGGCATTAACCCAGATGGGAATACAGCTGGTAGGCACCACCCACCCAAAGGGTGACCCACTCCTACCCTGTAAACACTGTCTCACTTTCCAGGGGTACCCTGAGCCGTGCCTGAGGAGTGTGGGCAGGGAATGAGGAGGAAGAGTGGACAGTCCTCAGCTTGCTTACGGTACAGAAAGCACAGTAAGGACACTCCAAGAAACAGAGGTGGCAGAAGCCAATGGGGAACAGCTCACTGACATTCTAGCCCCAGGGAACTGTGCGTACGTTCACATGTTCTGGACAGGGTAGAAATGAAATGTAACTGCCACAAAATACTGGACAGTCTTCCACAGACAAGTGATACTAGTGTCTGGAGGCGAGGCCCTGCCTGTAGTGGAAAGAGCTGACCCCAGAGTCCTGGGTATACCTACCACTGCCCACAAGGACACAAGGAGCCGCTCCTGTCAGAACAGCTCTAGGTACTGCCCCTGGAGCATCTCCTGCTTGGAGGAAGCCTACGGGTGTTATGTCTGTGGGAAGCCATATGTGGCAGAGTGACCAGAATCACTGCGACATCTTGGTAGGGCAGTGGCCACTGGTCAGAGGCGTGCTGGTGGGCCCGAGCCTGGCCATAGGCTGCTAGCATAGTCCTGACCCCATCCAGGTGTGTCCAGGCTACAGGTGTTAGGAGTAGATGGTGATGACTTCCCGGCCACCACCCCTGACCAGGAGGACCCTGTTCAGCCCTTCAGTCAAGACCTCAAGAAACTCCATGTCTGTGGTGATAGTTAAGGCCATACCAATCTCAACTGGACACACAAAGGACTCCAGTGCACACTACAGACAGCCCGAGAAACCAAGGTCAGTGACAGATGGGCAGACCCCAATATGGGCTAGGGAGCTCTAAGAAGAGATGAGGGGGTGGCGACAGGAAAGACCAGGAGGGAAACTGCCACCTCCAGAGAACAGAGATAGTCCTGGAGCTTCCGGTTACTAACCCCATCCCCCTGAAACCAACAACTGGGTCACGGGAAGCCTGGTGGTTGGGTGGTCTCCGACCAAGAAACCTGAGGAAACATCTCCCTAATCTGCCACGGTGGTCCCAAGTGGCTGCCTGACAAGACCCCAGAGATACCTTGGCACCCACAAAGCACAAACTGTCAAGGCTGTGGCCAACAGGCTGAGCTGTAACACTTGTCCCCTTGATATGCCTACTGGGGGAAACAGCCCAGGGAGCCTGCTGAGAGGACACCCATCCAGGCAGGGAGTCTCAGCACTGTCTCTGAGGACGGCTCTGCTTGTGGGAGGGAGGCCACTGAGACCAAGAGTGGGTAGGCTCAGTTTTTCCTGTGTGGGTTTACTGTTCTATTCAGGAAGGCTTAGGGCAAGACTGCACTTGCTAGGCATTCGGGGAACCCAGTTTGTGTCCTATGAACCAAGCCTATCACCCAGGGACACACCAGATGGATTTGCCACTGCTTCTTATCCTGGGATGGGGCTGTGGCCCCGGTGGAGTGCTTACTAGCATTCGGGTGCTCAGTCCCGGCACCACAAGAAAGGGCCCATCACTCTCCTCAGGAGCTTAAATGCAACATTGTTTCTCCAAATGCTAGAAGGACCCAGCCAGCCCTTCAGTCTGTTCAGACTCTGCAGCACTTGCCTTCCTCTGTCTTATCCAAGGTCCCCAGGGCAATGCACAGTACATAATGGGCAGAAAAGCATGCTCTGGTACTGAGAGGCTCAGGGGGACCCCTGTGTCCCCCAGCTCGCAGGAGCAGAGGCTCCGAGAACAAGGGGACCCAGGTCTGACAGTGCTGTAGCTGTAATACTGTTCACCAACCCTGCCCCCCAGCAGGAAACACTGGAAAGGATACAGTTCTCATCCCCCTGACGATTTTTCGGAGGGCCTGGCATATTCAGCAGGACCAGCTGTGCATCCTGGGACTTGTTGAGGACCACACCATTGAGCTTCACAGCCGTGTGCATCCTTCTGACGTTGGACTGGTCCCTGGGAGAAGGGTGGTACAGCGGGCAGCACAGTGGGCTTGAGGCTTGCAGCCTACCTAGCCCTCCCATTTTGTTCATGTATGCTAGGAAGGGCTCAGCAGATCATCTGAGGTCAGGTGTGGGGCGACTTACTTAGCAGCAGAAAGCGTTTGGCTCTAGATACTTCAGAACAGCGCATCGCTAAACTGCTAAGCTTCTAGGGACTGTAAAGTAACGCAGGTAAACTACAATGCATTCAGTAAGTTGTGCTTGTGAAGCAGCCATCGGTACAGGCAGAGACAGGGTATGGAGCACAGCGGCTGTCTGGGCAGACGTGGGAACTGGCCTGTCTCTTAGGGCAGGGGCTACAACTGCTGAATCCCTGGCATCCTCCTGACCCCACACCTGTTGAACTGAGTACACAGCACTGAGGTCTAGGGAGGTCTGCCAAAGTCACGACATCACCACCCACGGACTCTCAGGGTCTGTGCTGCAGCCGGCATTTAGCAGAGAACTGGGTTTGGGCTCAGGCACCCCTCTTTCCTGCCGATATTACCAAGCTGCTACTAAGAACTAAGCTTCTACCACTGTGTGGTTCGGATACTTGTCTGTAACCTCCGGAGCGAGCAGAGCATCACTGATCCCTACACCATGGTGCCCTGCTGCTTTATGGGGCTCTGTACTCCTCAATGGCCCAGGTGCTAGGGATCACAGCCACGTAAGTCTGAGGATACCTCAGAGGCTAGCCTTCAGCCCTTCTCAAGAGGACTCTATCAACCAAATGTAGAACCGATGTTTAGGAAGCTTCCTTGGGAAACTGCCACAGAGCACTTCCTGTCTCTATGAATCTGCATTTTTATCTGTTTTGGGGCATCTGGCACATCCCTGGGCTCAGGGCATAGGGCAGACTCTGTGGCCAGCCTGCTCATCTGCCCATACAGTCTTGATTGCAGTCCTTCTGAGAAGAGGCATCTCTGCCTCAGATACAGGGACAGGCAGATGAAGCTGCCATTTGAGGGTCATAGAGAGGTCCAGGATCACACCCACTGATCAACTCGACTCTAAGCCAAATATATCAGCTTGTAACTGCTATTCTTCCAGGAAGAAAACAGTCATGGGCCCTTTATCTTCTCTCTTCAGTTTAATTTGATAAAATTACAGGCCAGTCTCTGTGGCACCATCCAGGCCTCTCATTACAGGAACCCTGGATTCACTGCATGGGAAGGGCACAATTACTGTGTGTTTGGTCCAACAGCAGTTCCCAAACTGCATGAAATATAAGAGCCCAGGGGTGAGAGACTACGGCAGCCACATGGGAGCTGAGTGTCAGTTCTGGGTCTGACCTGCTGGAGCTAGAGACACCAGAGGGTTCGGGAAAGGCCCTTGAGTTCTAAAAGCTACCTGAATCCCTTCTCTGCTCCCAGTAACACAGCAGAGTTAATCAGTAGAATGTCTTGTTCAAATGAACTTTCTAGATAGTGTCCAGACCTGGGAGTTAAGTCTACACAGCAGCCTTGGCAGCAGGAGGTAAAGTCACATGTCCTTGGCACGCTTGTCAGCAGAGCTGCCCAAGACCATCCAAAATAGAAAACACATGCACTCAAATGGCTACAGACGCTAAGAGGTGCATACCAACACACGCATGCAAGTGGGTACACCAGTGTGTGCACAAACACAAATGCTCATCTGACTGGCAACACATGCGTGAGCTTTTAACTGGTGCACACATGTTCCAGCAGGTGTACACATTTTCTAACTGGTACACACGTGCATTCTAACCAACACATGTCCACAGCCGTATAAGTTCCAGGGAAATTGTGAAAGAAAACACATCCCTTGCTAGACTAACCAGGAAATGGGCCTGATCTCTAGAACTTCCTGACCCTGGCTGAGTAAGGCAAGCCTAGGTCCTGAGAGGTACGTAATTACCCCACCCAGATTCCCTGTGTGTGCAGGCATCTACATGTATGTAAAGGCACATGTGTGCAAGACGTGTGGGATCAAACCCTGTTATTATGTGATTATGTGTTTTAATAAACTATGGGGGCAGGGGG
>JABTXL010008744.1:19046-32052 GCA_025134845.1 Neodon shergylaensis
GCTAAGGAAGCAATTTTGTCTTAACTGAGTGGATCGGGAGGGATGTGGGTGAAGCCGCTCACTGCTGCAGGAAGCACACACCTGGCCTCCTTCAGAGCAGCACAGAACCGGCCCTCCGACACTATCTTTGGTGTCTCTTAGGGGACGACATCTGGGCGTGTGCCCTGAGCGGCTCTGAGAGGAGGCAGTGAGGTCAAACAGTGCTCTACATGCACAGGGCTGTACACACGCACGCAGGCATGCAAGGCAACTCAGTCTACAAGGCTAAACACGAAGGTGCACTTACAGGTTTCCCCACTCTCTACATGGAAGAGAACACAAAGAGCAGGTTACTCCAGCAGAGGGTTCCACACGATTGAGTTAATTCAAGTAATGGTGGCCATGCTAAGCTGGTAAAATGGCTGACCATGGTACGCCAACGGATTCTCACCTCACAGGACCCCAAAGCCCTCTTTCCCTCCCCCTAGGAACTTGGAGCTTTAGAATCATCCCACCATGAAGAGCCAGTCAAAGGGGCCCCTGGCTTGCTTTCGGGCTTGGGGACTATGTCAATGGAACTTAACTAAACCTGTCATAATGGCATCCCCACAACTGTGACAGCCACAAGGACCTCAAGTCTTAAGGTTCTCAAGTCAGCCAAAATGATAGGGGCCTAGACTTTTGGGGGTCTGGAACTCCACCTTTCCAAGGGGAATAAGCCCCTCTCTCCATGCAGAGGGAAGTCATTAGCAGTAGGAGAGTACAGTTCCCAGCCCAGTCCCCTCGTGACCTGTGGTCTGCCCTTACTGTGCACTGGCCCAGCCCACACAGACACTCACGGCTTGAGGCTGAAGAGGTCTTTGAAGCCTGATGCACTGGTGTCCTTGTTCCTGTGTTTCTCTGCGATAAGCTTCTCTTTTGTCCACGTCATCTGCACTTTGTCGGGCGTTGGTGGAGCTTGGGTTCTAGCAGCTGCTGTGGTATGGGATGCTGTGTTCCTGTCGTGAATCAGCTGGGCCTGGAGAGGGAACAGAAGATGTTTGGAATAGACGGTGGCTCTTGAAAGCTACCCTGGAGGGAACCTGACCAGCGAGACCAATAAACCAAGAGGACTCGTGTGTGACTGGCTAGGACCCCTCAACCACTGGACAGCAGCTCTACAGAGGGCCCCGGAGCTGGCCTCACCCCACAACAGTCTCCCTATCTCTTGTACTACCAGATGGGCTTCTGGTTCCCTCCACCACCTCTTCTTACCTCACTTCCCTGCCTTAGAAGCAGAAAAAGGATCTAGGACTCTGCTGAGTTAAAGGAACACCAGTGCCATAGACTCCTTACATGGTGTAGCCCCTGACCTCTCAATCATCAACCCTGACCAGCAGACACAACATGGTGTACCTCTATAGTAGCTTCCATCTCAGGGAAGAGCTTTGCTTTAACCCCTCTGGCTTCCCCTAGGGAAGCAGGGCCTGCCAGGCTCACAGAGGCTTTGGAGGATCATACCAGGGTGGTGCCTGGTAGTCCTGGGAGGATGAACAGGCAGAGTGCCTACCTAACAGCCCCATCCAGTGGCTTAGGCACCAAGGAAGCAGGGTGACTATTTAAAGATATTTTTGAGACCAACCTGCAACCTTAGGCCAGAAGCAGAGATCTGGACAGTTCTTCCTCTTGTCTGGGCTGTGACAGTCATCACTAATTCTCTGGATCCAGGCTGTCAACAGCCAGGGACAAAATGGAACATGGTATCTGTTTCAGAGTCACAGCTAAGGCTCAGACAGGAGAGAAGGGACTTCTAGGACTTCACTGGGGATAAAAGACTCTAAGAGACCTTGCTCCAGTAAACAAAGTCACCCACGTGGAAGCTAAGTGGGCCAACATGAAGCTGAAGATATAGCAATCCCCACACGGAAGGCCCTCATAGCTAGGAATCGTAAATGTCCCCACATAACAAATCAGGGTCTCAAGAGGAGCCGGCGACAAGAGGTGGCCACTTGTCCTCTTCATACTTGACAATGTGAGGGAGTCACTGGCTGATGAGGACACATGCCCTCTGCAGGGCCCAGACAAGTGAGTCCAGCTGGGTGAGGAACTGCACTTGCCTGACCCTCACAGCCTTAGCCAGTATGGGCAAGGACTCACTGCCTGCTTCCCTGCAGAGCCCCAGCCAGGGTAGATCAAAGTCCACTGGGGATTACTACTCATCCTGTGCCATTCAGTCCTGTCTGTTCAGCAGGGGTCATCGGGGGGATCTCCACAATGGAGACCTTGGGCTAACTCAACTACATCTGAACTTCACGGTCCCTCAGTGCCCTCACCCCCACCGTGGCCTTAACTTCCTCACAGCCTCCACAGGGAAGAAGAGTGTGTTGGTTACCCACCACGCTAGCAGTGCAACCGAAGGTTCCCACCCATCCTGCTGAGCTGCTTCAAACAAGCTAGTGGCTCTGTCCCACATGGAGGCACATCTCCGCTGAAGTCAGACTCCTGAATGTCATTCTCCTACCCCAAACCCTCCTTGATCTGAGTTTAGGAATTCTCAAGGTTAAAGATGCCACTTAATCCAGTATTTTTTTTTGTCCTGGCTGAGGCCAGAACAGAGAGGTTACCACTGGGACTTCCTGCAGTCCACAGGGACAGTGACAGAAATGAAGCCCCCAAGTCTTCCCAGACAGTGTTGGATGGAGCCAGCTGGCAAGCATCCATGCTACAGACTCTTCCACAGATACAGAGGGCATCCTATCTGGGTCCTATCTCCTGTCTCCTATGCCCCCAACTCTCCTAAGAATGTGGGGTGATCACTGCTCTGATCCTAGCTGTTAGTCACATGATCCATGTGCTGACCATGGCCAGTTCTCATGAACACTGAGGTCACAAAGTGGTGGGAGGCAGAGGGTTCTTGTGCCCCTGTGACCACATTAATCACTGACCCCATTGAGAATCATTCCCTCCACCCACTCTGCCACTGCAAAGTCACAGGTAAGATTCTGGAGTTCATACAACAAAAGACCTATGGGCATAGCCTCAAGAGGTGGATGTCATGTTCTTCACCATCTGTACCTTTCCTAGGTAAGATGATCACAAAGATGCCAGCCCTCAGAGTCACACTGTGCTAACAGGCACAGGGAGCCATGCTTGGTCTTCTTCAACACTCAATGCCAAATGCCGTGGAACTATGTCAATCCAGAGCCACGTGTTGCTGGGTTGTCCTCTGCCCCTATCATCAGCACAGATCCCCACTCTGGGGCCAGATGGCACTACCCTAGCTACTTTCTTCTCCCCGGTGCACATACCTCTCTTCCCCGCACATATTCCCACTCTGGGGCCAGATGGCGCTACCCTAGCTACTTTCTTCTCTCCCACATACCTCTCTCTCCCGCTCATTTTTCGACAGCTGCATCTGTTTCAGCATCTGTGACCTCTGCTCCATCATTAGTGTCTTCTCATAGGTGAATGCAGAAATGTCGTTTTCAACCTAAAACGTGTCAGGCCACAAAAGTAAACAATGTGTATACAAAACAGCGCCGTTGCCAACCAGTGACCTAACCCCCTTTGTCAAGCAGACCTAAGCAAGCAGTGGCCACACATCCTTGGCCTTGAGTGACACAGTGCCCCTGGAGTGACACAGCACTATCCCAGAGCAGCCCGGGAAGGTATGAGTATGTGTAACTATGGATGGAAGCATGGAGAAATTACAGCCTAGCTCATCCCTCCTGGGGACTCGGTAGCACTACCACACAGTCGATGCTGCTGCTGCATCTCATACTAACCAAGCATACAGCTGCTCGGGGTTCTGGGCACGGCATTCCTGGCTTGTCTGGGGGAGCTGTGGTCTCAAGGGACACATGCTCCCACATAACTGTATCATTTCCTGTCTCAGACAAGTTGACCCCTCACAGAATTATTAAGTTTGTAGGTAAACATACCAAACCAAGGGACAGCAGCATCTAAGCACTTGAGGATCTTTACTGTTGGGACTCAGAATAGACCTACCTACCCAAACACCCAAAACCTTATACTCAGGGTAGCCGCTTGTCAGCTGACTGGGTTTCCCAGTTGTAGGACATAGACCTCTGTATTCAGGAATGGAGGTTAACTCTAGAAACCAACTCCTGGAGCAAGAGTGAAACCGAGGGGTTGGGCAGCCTCATACATATACATCACAGACACAGGTCCAGGTCAGGGCCTGGCTGCTGGTCTCCATGCCTAGCCCTGGGCTGCTTCACAAGACCTTGTTTCCTTCCAGGGCTCTGGAACAATGGTTTCTGACTGCTAACAATGCTGTTTCTATGACTTCTAGGTGCAGCCGGCCGAGAGAGCCATCTACAGAGGAGGCTGCAAGCAGAAGCCACAGAGAGAGTCTGCAACTCCAAATGGCTGAGAAACGTCTAAATGCACTCAGAGCACAAAACCCAGAGCCAACCTGCACTCTGACTTACACAAAGCTCTTACAGACGGAGGAGAACATAGCCCTGCACCACAAGGTTCCCTGGGAGCTGACAAGAAAATGCAAGAGGTCGTCAATAATGCAAGGAGATGCCAGGCCTCATCCATGATTAAAGAGACATAGCCAGAGGCAGGCAGTTTGCAAGCTCTACAGCCCTAGACCTGTGACTTCTCCATGGGACCACAGAGGGTAGTGGCTCCCTCTACCTAACGTGGCACTCCACATGGCCATGGAAAGAGAATGGGTCCTTCTGGAATACCCTTCACCAAACGGCCTCTCTGGGACTACTTCTACCAAATGTGACGCCCTCCCAGTTCTACTCCAGGGACCAAGCTACACAGCCATGCACAGACCACAGGGTCAACGTGCACTGGGTGTCATCCATGATCAAATGGACGGTCAGAGAGTAAGCCATCCAGACCACACAACTGAGAACATGGCATTCAGAGAAAGCAGAAGGCAATGAGGAGCAAAGGGTACACGGTTCATCCCCATGGAGCTGCTCAGTCCATAGGGACAACCTTGGGTCCTCGGGCACAGCTGGAGTAGGCATCTTAGAATTCACTTCACTCCTCAGTCATTCAGACAGTAAATTGCATCTACTGTAACCCAATCACTTTATTCTACCTGTTAGCCCCACACTCGTGACCCCTATTTACCCACAGATGGACAAATCATTCTAGCCATCGAACTATAAACTCATGGACAAAACAAAGCCAATGGCTCCAGACCTCTGGGAAGGCCTCACCCCTAGGGACTGTACCCCATGGGCCTCGTCCCCCAGAACAGCTGTCAACTAAGGATAGAGACCACACAGTAACCTAGAGGAGCATGACATCCAGGTTCCCCTGCCCACCGAGAGCATGCAGGTGGGTACGCACCATCTCCACCACCTCCACCTCGGCACTGATCCTGAGGTGGTAGAGGAACATCTGTAGGTCCTTCTTCATCTGGATGCTGTTGTCATCCACCTGGGCTACAGTGAAGATGCGCATCCGGCATTTTCGCCATACCTGGGGAAGGGAGGGGACATTTCTGCAGGAACTCAAGCAAGGCCATACCCTTCACGCCGTGGTGTCCCTGTAGCCTAGCTGTGTCCCTGTGTCCCTGCGGCAGACACCTTGTGCTGGCGCAGCAGGAAGGGCAGCAGCATGAGCATGCCCCCGTCATGCACAATCCACCACACATCAATGTTCCCATCACTGAAGCGTTCTTGGTTCTGCGGGAACAAGTCAATGTTTTTGGCCACCAACAATGCCTGGTGTGCTGCTGTAGTGTCACGGACGGTGTCTGTGAAGAGAGGCATACATGGGTGAGATTTCAGGGTGGTGGGGCTAGCTCGACTGTCACGGGCTAAGTAGGCAGGGTCCCATCAAGTCATCTACCCAGGAGGGCATCAAGGAACAACTTCCATGTCACCAGCTACTCCATGGTCTCCAGAGGGTTGTGTGCCACATTCTAGGAAAACCCTCAAATGGAGATTGGGCTTGGGTATTAGGGAAGAAAATATTAAAGATTATAAAGTAGCCATTTGCTTTCCCAGGGACTAACAACGTGGCTAGCACATTCAAAGGTCCCAAATATATACTCTCTGGCCAGACTTGGGTGTGACAGTAACACGGCTGGGGCTATCGTGGAACCTTGGTGGAAAATGGTTGCCACACCCACCCACAAAGTTCTTCCAGGAGAAAGGGTTATCTGCCTGCTTCCAGGACTCTGGCCAGCCCATGAGGACAGTGTTGTGTTTCATGCCGCCGAGGCCAGCTGACTGGATCAGGTGAGATGCGCCATCTCGCAGGTTGGAGGACACCACCAGTTGGCAGAAGCCTTTGGTCTTCTCTGCACCCATCAGAGATCGGATGTTCTGTGGAAGTTGCAGGGGAGTGTCACTATGTGATGTCAAGACACCTGTCAGTCACCATTGTGGTGAGGGGGGCCCTACACATACTCCACAGCCTGATGTTTAGGGATGGAGACTTTGAGGAGTGCTTGGGAGTTGCTGGCCATATGTGTGAGACATATGTGTCTGCACATATGTGTGAGAGACAACGTAAACCTAGCACCTTGAGACACAGCTGTGTGCAGGGGTCAATGTGGGTCACCACCCTGAGAGAGTGCATTCAATATGATAGTGCTTTAAAAGGATCTCTGTCTTTACCAAACACTCATTATTACTTGGATTGGGAGTGGGTGTCATATCAGACAATGATCATTAAATGTTTAAATGCTTCATAGTAATGGGTCAACTTTAACAGCCTCTGAGCAAATCCAGTGCTCCAGCAAGAACTATCAGACAAGCCACAATGCCGGTCTCCACTTCTGTTACTCTGTCAGGCATCCACCAGGACAGCTCCCCATCCCCAGAGCAGCTAGGGTGGCCACTGTGACTCAGGACACACCAACGTTCACTAATCAACAGCCCTAGGGATGCTGTCATTACATATCTATAGTGCAGGGTGTCAGCTAGAACAGCCCTATCAGACTTCACATGTATGTGGATGGTGACTTAAGGCCACATCACTGTAGGCACACATTTTCCACACTTCATGTAGGCATAGGGAGGAGTCCCTCTTTATAGTCCCCAATGAGATTCAGACTTAGCATTGATGTTGTCAGAGTCAAGGCTTTGGAGACCCTGTAATGAGATGAGCGTAGTTTGCATGGGAGACCGATGTGCTTGGGGAACTAGGACTGGGAGGGGTGAATGATGCTCCCAAAGAGGCCCATTAGGACCATGCTATAGCCAAGATGGGGAAATGTGACCTTATTTGGAAAAGGTGTCCTTGCAGAATAATCCTGACTGTTCAATGGGACCCAAAATCCAGTAATAAGTCACCCTAAAAAGATAGGTGGAGAGACCTGAGGCAGAAGGCAGGCAGCTGTGTGGAGACAGAGGCAGAGGCTGCAAGGCCTAGAGCCCCAGAGCCAGAAAAGGAAGGAAGTATATTTGAGCCCACCATGACCACACCTCAGTCTTAGTCTTCACCCAGTCTGGGATTGCTCCACTGGTCACGTGACGCACTTCTCCTTCTTTTGCCTGATTTCAGGGGCCTATGTCAGCCCCACAGTGCCCTCCACTAGACCTCCACATGGTTCCCCAGCATCCCTCTCCCTCCTCCCTTACTTCCTGTTCATCTTCACCACCCATCACCCATCCAGGGCAGACCAGGCTCACACAGACACGTTCCACTTATAGAATTCTGCGTAATTCGGGAACAATCTAAACACACTGTCCTAAAAGGGGAACATGCAGGGAGTGGGAGGCAGCCCAGGCAGGAGGTGTGGTCACGGGACACAGCTGCTCCTAAGCAGGAAGGAAAAGACAGTGTCCAGGATGGGGGTTTCATAGGAGAAGTACTAAAGAGGCTGACTCAGCACAATGGCACGTGGCAGGGACATTCTGTTGTCCTTCAGGCTGAAGCTGGCTAAAGGTCACAGCAGAGACCTTCACAGGGCACCAAAACACCACTGCTCTGGCTTTGTGATACCTGTATCCCTGACACTGGCTGCAACGTTGCTTTCCCTATGCTACAGACCCAAGGAGCTGGAGCTGGGTCTTCTCGCCTTACTGCTAGAGAAGCTCCTGCCTAGCCTAACTAAAGCTGTAAAGGCCAGAGCCCTGAGTAGGCAAGCACCTAGCCCAGGTCGGCATTGTAACAGACAAGTCAGGGTGACTGTGGACAGGGAGACCATACAGGAGAAGATGGGACCTCAGTTAGGAAAGGATAGACTCAAATGCTCAAGCCTTCTCACACAATTGGTGCAGTAGAAGGGAAAGTAACATTAATTTTTATAAGGAGAAACCATGTAAACAAGCTTTGATCATTTATAAAAAGGCTTTCCCAAAATGTCCTTATTTTTATACTACCAACAACAGTCTTATTGGAGGACAGGGATCCATCAGAAAAGTGAATCAGGGCCCAGATACTGACATGCAGACAGATGGACCCTTGGGCAGCTCCTTCTTGATTTTGCTGATCAATAGAAATGACTAATTCCAAAGCTAAAGCCTTTCTCATAACCTTCTGCCTAAAAGCACTTAGAGACTAAAATCATCCACCCAGGGATTAGGGATGGCTCAGAGGCTGAGCACCTGTCTAACATGTATGGGGGCCTAGGTTCCCCACCCCCACCCAGCACTGCAAAAAAACAAGAGAATCAGACTGTTAGACATAAGTGAGAAAGCTAAGGGTGCGTCTCATGTCTTATCAGGATGGAGATTGAAAGTGGGGTCCGAGGGTCCTTTGCAGCCATCACTTCCACACAAATACCTTTTCCCATCCGTTGCCAGTGAGACAGATAACAGGAGCCCATGCACACCCTTATGCCCAACTGGTGGTCTCAATTCCAGGGATTTCCTCCACAGTGCATGACAGTGCGTATAGCAGACACTGGACTCTCTGTGCCTCCAAGTTATCACAGAATAAAAGCAAGAGCACCTCCAAGACAGAGATACCTCCTTCCCCATAACAGGATGCCTGTTGGACCAGCTGCAGATTAGTTACTAGCAGACAAGACAGAACACTGTCCATGCCTAAGGATGATAGCTACAATGTTTCAATTCAATTCCTAAGGATGATAGCTACAATGTTTCAATTCACGAGAGAACACATCTATCCTTAATGACAATAGCTACAATGTTTCAATTCACAAGACAACACAGCCATCCTTAATGACAATAGCTACAATGTTTCAATTCACAAGACAGAACACACCCTCCTTAAGGACAATAGCTACAATGTTTCAATTCACAAGACAGAACCCCATCCATCCTTAAGGACAATAGCTACAATGTTTCAATTCGTGGGTTTACAGTCAACAGGCGCCAGTGTTTAGATCCAAGGAGATACATGCTGATGGACAACTGCTGGCCTCTTTGGAGGGGCAAGAGAAGGATCCATGGTTTTCCTGTCCTCCTTGAACTTGCTGAATCTGACTGACCTGAAAAGCTGCCTGGGTAAACAATGCCATCACTGAAAAGGCCACAAGACTGTCACTACAGACCAGGATCACCAACAGCCATTTCCACCCATGCTCACAATCACACCTCTTACACCTGGCACGGCCTAAACTGAGAAATTAGGCTGCAGCTTGCAGACACTCAGGCGGCAGGAAGCCTGAATGTACAAGCAAGACCAGATATGGACGGCCATTAGAGAAAAGTGATACCCAGACATGGCAGCCATGATGGAACCCTGGGTCAGGTCCACAAAATGGAGAGAGGAGTAAAAAGGTTTCTGACAATCTGGGAAGCTGGACACTGGAGGTGGACAATCAGAAAGGGTTCTAGATAGATGACAGAATAGGATGTCACAGGAAAGAGGAGGGAGGTGACAGCACCCTGGTCTTGTGGGGACAGCGGAGGCTAGAGGTAGACATGAGGGGACTGATGATTCTACTTGCTCGCCTCTGCTTAGGTTGAAGATTTCCTGTCACAAGTCTGCAAGCAGAGAAATGCAAAAGCGTGCACAGGATCTCAGGAGTTACACAGCCACCAAACTGTGGGCAGCAGGCTACAGAGATGGCATCAGTATGACAGAGAAGCAGGTTCTAGTCACGCTCCCCCTCATTCACAGGATCAGGACATCTGCAGCACACTGCCTCCTTTACCCACCATCTCTACACACTAGAAGGAGCTGGGGTGCATGGGAGCGCAGCTATAACAGGCACCAGGAGCAGAGTACCAAGGCTAGGCACGGGGGCCCTGAGTGCCTGAGTTCTACAGCACGCTGAGTGGAGCTGTCCCTGCTCCTCTCTCTCCCAAAAGAACACACACCTCCTTTCTTCAAGTCTTACTCCTGACCATTTTAGACTCAGCAGCCACCTTGACAGGTACAAGTGACAGCACATGTTCAAATCGTGGCTCCTAAACCTCGAGATGCAGGACACGGCTCAGCCCTTCCTAGGTAGCTGGAACTCTCACATCATTCATGACACTCCCCTTGCCCACCTCTTCAGCCCTCTGGGCCTCCACATGCTTGTCTAAGAAGGTGCCCTCCAGCACAGAACCCACGATGGTCAGGCCCTTGCCAGCCTTCAGCTGCGAGGTGAAGGACAGCAGGCGGGGGTGCTTCACACACTGCTCGGAATCCAGGTTCAGCATTACCAGCACCTGGGGCCTGTGGTAGGGTAAGCAAGGACAGGAGTTACAACGGCAACACACAGCCCGGGTTCCAGTGCTCACCAAACCAGATGGGATAGAGACGGGAAGGACAGAAGACAGATAGCACAGGACGGGTAGGACAGGTGAGGTGGGAAGGACAGGAGAGACGGGTACAGGCCCTGTGTCCCAGCTAAGGGTGCTCAGTTAGGCCTTAGGGCAAACAAAATGCTCTTAGAGGAGTGTGCCTCCGATCCATACTGCTGGTGGCTTATTACATATGTCCAGGTCCCATCTCTGGCTATTCTCCCATTCTTAGACAGTGATGCCCTGTCAGATCTCTCCCCAGGGGCCAACAGCAAAAGCTTCTGAGACAGCATTAACCGTGAACAGGTTAGGTCTTTGCTCTGTTCTGCTGTCTATTCTACAGCTGCAGAATGTACTCACCTCCAGTTCTTGGTATGTGGGGGCCCGTGTTCCACACGCAGGAGGGCATAGCGGGCAGCATTCAGTGACAGGCCCCTGATGCCGTCACCCCACTCCTTTTCAGCCCTGTGTGGGTAGAGAAAAGGGTCATCTTGTCCCTGTAACACTCTAAGAATGTTTGCCTGGCTGGGGCATTCACAGTTTCTGTAAACCTGAGACATGAAGGGGCTTCCCAAGACAGGCAGGGGCTACTGGGTAGCATGGAACGGTACAAGCAGCAGGACTTCCTCTGTGGCACTGACCACCAGGGACAGAGAGAAGAATGAGGGTAAGACCATAACTTGGAAGCCCTGCACCAGACTGGTCTCAAGGCCCAGAGTAGGGGCAGAACAGTCAGGGAAGGACGAAGGAAACTCTGTGGGAACCGAACTCTGACATGTAGCTCCTGATACATGCCACCCTTGTCTAGAGTGTGTGCATGTGTGTACAAGCTTACAATGGGTGTCACACATCAGTGCTGTGGTTGACAGAGTGCAAAATTCCTTAAACAGACTGTAACAGTCACAGCTGCTATATGCAGCCATAGATGTACCCACTGATAAAGTAGAACGTTAAAAATATGTGACGTGGGCTGGAGAGATGGCTCAGTGGTTAAGAGCACTGTCTGCTCTTCTAGAGGTCCTGAGTTCAATTCCCAGCAACCACATGGTGGCTCACAACCATCTATAATGAGATCTGGTGCCCTCTTCTGGCATGCGGGCATACATGGAGGCAGAATGTTGTATACATAATAATTAAATAATAAATCTTTAATATATATATAAATGTGACGTTAAAAACAGAAAACAAAACGAAACAAAAAACCTGCCCAGTTGTTTTCACAATGGCTCCCGGGCAGGAAATCAGCGTATACCTGAGCAAGTCAGCCTGGCTGGGGTCTGAGGATGACACAGTACCCTCAAATCTCACAGAGTGTCTAACCTCTGAGACCTCATCAACAGCACCCAGATTCGCACCCCCAGGCCGGGCGCAGGTCAAGCCCTGGTTCCGTGTGAGCGTGAGGAGTGTGGGGAAGTCGCAGCCATGCGAAAGGCTGCCACTCACCCGCGGTATTCGATGTACTTGTAGATGCAGCCAGCGATAAGCATGGCGAAGAGGGCGTAGTACCAGGAGCAGATGAACATCAGGGCAAGGCAGAGACTCATCCCGAGGAAGGAGAGGGTCCTAACGGAACAGGAAGCTCAGACCAGGCCAGTACAGTCCCTAACTGGCACCTGAAACTACTTCACAAACCGCACCTTCCCCATCATGAAAGCCTTCCTTGTAACAGCACATCAGCCTCAACCCTTGGCAGTCAGGCCTGTCACTCAGTCATCCCTGAAATATGAAATTCCTTCTAGGCACCCTGCTGTGGCCCAGGATTGTGGCAACTTGAGGACAGCAGATGCCTGTTTACCTCCTGAGATTGACAAGACACCCCAGCCAATGCAGAACACAGAACGAGCTCTATACACCCCACCCAAGCACTGTGCTGGAAAGGGACCTTAGATAGACTGACAATGCTAAGATCTTCATATTTCCGATTGACCAGAATGACACAAGAATCCCATGTGTGCCCAGGAGTGTTAATACGAGTCAGACCTTCCTTAAAGTTCAGAGACCAGGACAGGACCATTACCTCACGGAATTCACTGGGGCTCCTCACACAAAAACAGTTTTAAGCCCAGCAACAAGGGGGGGGGCCTCCAGAATAGATTGCATGTGCTCAGGTTTGTGGGTTCCTCAGGGCATCCATGCAGAAGGCCTTACCAGTGGTAGAACTTGAAACGTGGGCGCCAGTTGGGTGTGCGCAGCAGGGTCTGGACAGCACAGGCCAGATTCACAAACATGTAGCACATGAGGAAGAACCTGGAGCAGAAGGCCCAGTAAGACGGCTGTCCCCCCCCCCCCCCCCCCCCCCCCCCCCCCCCCCCGGCCCCCCGACGCGGCCCCGCGGGGAACGTGGGGGACCTCGGGGGGGGGCGCAGCACCTAAAAAAGCAGGACACAAGCCGAACGCAC
>JABTXL010008744.1:43484-72862 GCA_025134845.1 Neodon shergylaensis
TCACACAGACTGACAACAGGCAGGGAGAGCCCAGCAGCTAAAGAGTGGTGCTGAATGGTTGTGCCTAGCCAGAGAACAGACTCCAAGGAGAACAAACTGACCACCTAAACCTGCAAAGACAGGATGGCAGCTCAGGCCTGAACAGGGCCGTCCCAGAGAGTCACCCCAGAGCAGGGCAGTCTGAGCTCTACCAACTGGAGACCAGAGGTCTCACAGGAAAACAGAGAATATGTGGAAAGCTCTGGGTTTGAAAGCCTGGAGGCCTTTGCCCTGAGCCCAAAGCCAGTGGGCAGCAGCGGGCAACAATGAAGAGAAAGATAACATGAAGGAGACCTAGGCCTTGACCTCATGGCCTCCCTGTCTTTGAGGTGCGGACCATGCATTCTGGGGGCAGAAGTCTTTGTGGGCTTGAATTCTGCAAGCTGGCAGATGGAGAAATGCCTTTGGAATTTTTTTAAAAATATTTTTATCTTTAATTATGTTGTGTGTGTGTACGTATGCGTTGGTACATGCACGTGAGTGCAAGCACCCATGGAGGGCAAAAGAGGGCACTGGATCCCTTGGGAACACAGTTACTAGTGGTTCTGAACTGCCCAACACAGGAGTTCTGGAAGGGCAGCAATCACCCTTACCTGCTGAGCCCTCTCTCCAAACCATCTGTTAGATTTCCCAGTTAAATTAAACAATTTAATTAAATTAAAGAATTAGCTGGGCAGTGGTGGTAGCAAACGCCTTTAATCCCAGCACTCAGGAGGCAGAGACAGGTGGTTCTCTGTGAATTCTAGGCCAGCCTGGTCTACAAAGCAAGTTCCAGGACAGTTAGAGCTACACAGAGAAACTCTGTCTTGAAAAGCAAAACAAAATAGATAGAAAGAAAGAAAGAAAGAAAGAAAGAAAGAAAGAAAGAGAATTAAAGGTCACAGTATGAGGTGGACATTAGAGACAGCCCACAGAAGCATGGCAGAGAACAACCTGTAAACAGGCCATTGCTGGGCAGCTTCAAAGTGCACACGCAGCTGCCCAGGTCATATGGTTTCGCTTCAGCTCCCACTGAGACACAGGCTCAGGAGCTGTCTCCCCAGGATCCTAGTGCCTTGGGGTCCCAGATGTCTCTAAAGGGAACGGCCAACTCTGAATGCTTAGCTTTATTCAGATGCATTGAACCTGTTTGTAGCCCAGAGGACAGAGCAATGAAAAGTGATGCCTGTCTCTGGGGACATGCTTCTGTGACATCAAAGGAGACACTAGAGTCAGGCTCTACTCCTCCTGTCCCGTCAACCCAATGGATCCCTAAGTAGGGCAGCTGTTCACGTCCAACCAAGATAAGCACCTCTGCTGAGGAATACTTTATCAACTGAAACCCAGTCCAGGAGCCATGTCCCCAAGGGAAACACTGACCAAAGAATTGGCATACGTTGGGCTGGGGTAAAATATACAAAGTACAATCTCCCCAAATATGACTGCTCTGTTTTCAAGGAGCCCTGGGAGGGGGGGAGTGGCAGCCAAGCCTACTGGGTTCCACTCGTGGGTAATAAGAACTAAACTATGGGATCAATTTGAGCAGTGCCGACCCTCAGTCAGGTCTAAGATTCAGTCAGACCAGTATCTACTACTGGCACAGGCCAAGTTTTCCTTGGACACAAATTTCAGCAGACAAAAGAGATGGGCAGAGAATTCTGGGAAAAGGAAAGGTGTAGACCCAGTCACAAGCCAGATACAGAGGAAGCAAGATGAGAAGGCCTTATGGAGAAAAGGGACCAAGCCACATGGTTAAAAGCAGATAAGAATTATGAGGTAATTTAAGTTGTTTTTTTTTTTTTTTTTTTTCGAGACAGGGTTTCTCTGTGGTTTTGGAGCCTGTCCTGGAACTAGCTCTTGTAGACCAGGCTGGTCTCGAACTCACAGAGATCCGCCTGCCTCTGCCTCCCAAGTGCTGGGATTAAAGGCGTGCGCCACCACCGCCCGGCGGTAATTTAAGTTGTAAGAGCTAGTTAATAATAAACCTGAGCTAACAGGCCAAACAGTTTATGATTAACATAAGACTGTGTGTTTCTTTGGGACTAAATGACTGCGGGACTGGGTGGGACAGAAACTTCCGTCTACATGCAGCCCCTAAATTCTCCTCATTCATCACATTTGGGAAGCTGTGACAAACATGCTCAGAGGATCTGGGAAGGGGCAGGAAGAGGCATAGACCAGAGAACACATCTGAGGAGGCCAGGAAGACAGCCCCTGCCCTTGTTAACAATTGTTAACCCTGTCCCCAAAGACCACAAGGCCCCAGATGCGACCAGTTTCAAAAGCACTGAACATCATGAAGACCTGCAACACAGTACTAACTCTGCTGGGCTCACACCAGGAGGGAAAGGCGGCGGCTAAGGCCACTCTATGGTCTGACCTCCCTGGAGGCACCAACAGGATGGGCACCGGCTCATGGGAAACACCCAGGAAACAGCTGGATGTGGCACACAGGGTGGACACAGAGGAAGGGAGAGGTGGAGGGCAGATGAGCTGGCTGTCACCTGACTTGGCAGGTGTCACACGAATGAACACCTCCATTTGTGTTCACCAGCACTGGACTCCTCCCTCCAGAGAAAACAGGGGCCTTGGGGAGGGAGGTAGAAAAAAGGGGAATAAAAGTCAAAGTCTTTAGTGATGGCTCTAAACTAGTGGCACACACCTGTAATCCCAATACCTGGAAGCTGAGGCAGGAGGACGATTGTGAGTTCAAATCCAACTTTGGGCAACATAGTGAGTTCCAGGGAAGCCTGGGTTACAGAGTGAGACTGTCTCAAAACACACACACACAGCACAACCAAATAATAAATCAAATGAAACAGAACGTCAGTACCCCGCCAGATCTCAGGCAGGACTTAGCGCCGTTCTTGTACTCCCTGGAGTTTGTGGCCCCACAGACACC
Organism: Neodon shergylaensis; assembly: GCA_025134845.1. Taxonomy (NCBI): domain Eukaryota; kingdom Metazoa; phylum Chordata; class Mammalia; order Rodentia; family Cricetidae; genus Neodon; species Neodon shergylaensis. Next base: position 46,405 of record JABTXL010008744.1, read on the forward strand.
TACTCAGAGTGGGCAGGGCAGTCTGCACAGGACCGCTAGGACCTTGTTTCTTCTCACCCAGGTCTGTGGGTCTCCCAGAAGCACAGGGCATTGGAAGTATCCACTGAGACACAGTACCAGAAAGATGAAGAATGAAGGAGGAGGATAGGCGTGTTGTGGAAGCCTGGCAAGGGTGTTCTCTGACCAGAAAGTTTCGAGGCTGCTGTCCACACAAGGCAGCATGGGTACCTTGATCTCCCGCCTCCGGCTGTCCTCATCTTCCTCATGCTCCACCACACCCTGGCTCAGGTTGGTATAGTTGGCCAGTTTGTTCAGCAGCGATGACACCATGGGGTTGCTGTCCATCTCTTCCTAATGGGTATAAAACATCAGAGAGGTAGGAACCAGGTTCATCAGCATCCCAGGGCAGCAGGTAATGGACCCAGCAGATACTTCTATTCCAGGACTATGTGGAGCCTCAGAGCCACAGTCAAGATGCATGGAAGCCCCCCAATCTGTGCACCCTGAGACACCTGCTCGGCAGGTCTGGATTCAGGGGGTTCTGAGAGACTCCCCAAGGCTTCAGGAATTATAGGGAATGCACCTGCCCAAGCTGCAGCTCACTTATCAGGGACAGATAAGCTCAGTGGATCTCAGACAGAAGCATCTTGCTCTGGCATCAGGGCTGAGGATGCCTTGCTTAGGGTGCGGGAGATGACTGCTCCTTTACTCTTACACATGACAGTCACTTCTTTGTGTAGAAACTAAAACAAAATTACCTCGAAAAGTGCCATGTTCTTCCCCTCGAAGTAGCTCTCTCTTTCCACCTCCACATTATTGATGAATGGGCTGTTTTCCCTGGGGTTTCCATCTCCTGTGAAAGATAGCCAGGTCAGTCTCAGGAGGAAGTGACAAAAGCCAAGCATGCAGCTCTGGGGAGCAGGCACCAGGTACCTCACTCCCACGACCACCAGTCCCTATCTGTGGCCTTGGCTAAAGACACTTTGTCTAAACTTTCTTTCCGCCCACATGTCCATGTCCCACAAGAGTCTGTGTGTCCCCAGAACAGGTAATTTTGTGTAAAATGAAACATCAGCCCATTTGTTCACATTGCCTACTGAGGACTGAAAGTCTACTCCCCATAGCAGGGCTGGTCCCTTGGTTGAGGAGCGCCTGTTGGCCCTCTCTGCGCACCCCGCCATTTCAGAAGGTCTCCTCATACTTTGTTATGGGACCTGAAAGCCCTGGGCTGAACACTGGCTTCCAGGTTCAATGTTCCCTATGTAGGGACAGGAGAGGTATCACCCAAATTGCAGACAACAGTGGCTGCTCAGGATCCAGCCACAAGACAGCTGGGATTCACAGCTCAAGAGGCAGGCATGGCCACACAGCCTTCTCGGAGCACCCACAAACGAGCCTGCCTGGGTCCTCAGGCGGCAGGATGTCAACACCAGGGTGTATCTTTCTCTGTTTCTGACCTTTGACCCTAACGTTGTCCACCCGATCTACTCCCAGGGTCCACCTGAATAGCTCAACATGACTCTGGGAAGGACATCTGTCCTGAATCACAGCTCTCCAGCCCCAACACCTCAGCACAGCCAATCCCAGGCCATTCAAGCCCTGAGTCGGGGAGTGGCCAAGTCAGTAGGTACAGGACTCTGTTTTCTAATCCCTTTCCTATCAGGGTCCTGGAAGAGATGTACCTCCAAGGAACTCTTCAGCCTTTGGCACACAGGACATGCTTTACGCTGCCAAGTTCCTAGACTGATCCTCTCTGCCTCAGTTTCCACATATGAGATGGAACTGACACGTATACTGGCATATTGTCGAGCACCGTGCCCCCGTGTCTGCACTCTGTGCGCTGGCACCCAGTTTGCGAGCTTCAGGCAAGGGGGCTGGAGGTTAAAATGCACAGACACACAGAGAGACACAAATCATCCTTGAATTCCCCAAGAATGCCCCCTTTGTGTTCAGGGGCAGCTTATATAGAGATAGCTACACCTTCAGCCAAACCCACCAGAAACCACTCTCCTGCCATCAGGAACTCCTGAAGGTCTCGTGCTCAGAGCAGCTGTAGGCACTCAGATCAGGGGATTACAAGAAATTCAGGATCTGAGTTCTCACTGCTCCCAACATCTCCCCCCTAAATTTTTTATAAAGCAGAAGACCCTCCTGTCCACACAGCCTTTTGGTCTGTACTGGACCTAGATTCACTTTGGCCAGCACTCTATTGAACCTGTACTCAGGAGAGAGTGACCGCATCTCCTCAGGAGAATACTGGCTTTTAGGGAACACAAGAGAGCAACTTAAGCCTGTAAGACAGGTAGATTCAAGTATCCCAGAGACTGTTGGTTCCTCATACTATTTCCCACACACCCTCTTCCCCTCAAGTGAACAGAGGTATGTGACCATTGCAGACTCGGGACTTTTAGGAGTGGCTTTGCCATGACCCCAGGAGCAGTCAGAAACCACTGCTCCTTCAGCAGTCCCCTAAATAACATACCCCAGCTGCCATACCCCTGTGGCACCACTGAAGGGGCCCCACTTAAATTATCTTTTAGGGAATTTGGGCATTGTCAATCTGTCTGGCTACTTCCTGCTGAGCGGGTACGCTGCATTCTTAGGGGTATTTACTTCAATTTACTGCTATTTTCCAGTCACACTCGGACGCTGGTCGTGGCAACCGGGGTGTGTGTGTGTGTGTGTGGAGGCGGAGGCTCCACCTCCCCACCGAGCTGGAAGATGGAGGTGCAGGAGGTCCAGGCCAAAGGGCCTTGTCGCGGTAGTGCTGAGCTTCTGTGCCCTGAGGCCCACGCAAGATACCTTTTCTTAGCAGTTCCTAGAATCAAATGTCTTTCTCCAGTCCAGAACACAAAAGACAACACAATCAACATATCACACATCTGTACACATTTATCTTTTTAAGCTATATACATTCTATCATTTCCCAATACATACGTCCCCTCCAGCCGGGGACAACCCTGTTCGTTCACCCCTTTCTCGGTTGACTTCCACTTGCTGCCAAACCGAGCAAAGGACGTCAGGATTAACACACATACCCCAATCCACCCTCACCTTCTGAGGGCGACCTCTCAGCGTTCCCTAGTTCCCGATATCTCGGCTAGGACCTCCAATTGCCAATATATCGATATCTCGGTGGAGACCTCCAATTGCTGCGCACCGTGCCCCCATGTCTGTGCCCTGTGCGCTATTACCCAGTTCGCAAGCTTTGGGCAAGGGGTTGGAGGTTAAAATACACAGACACAGACAGAGAGGCAGCGACACGGGTCATGCTTGAATTCCCCAAGAATGCTCCCTTTATTGTGTTCAGGGGCAGCTTATATAGAGATAGCCACGCTCCAGCCAAACCCATCAGAAACCACTCTCCTGCCATCAGGAACTCCTGAAGTTCTCGTGCTCAGAGCAGCTGTAGGCACTCAGATCAGGGGAAAAACAAGTTGTTTACAAGAAATTCAGGATCTGGGGTCTCACTGCTCCCAACAGCATATGGCCTTATCGATACCTCTGGGAGTTCAGAACAAGGCTGAGCAACCCAGGTACCCAGGATGTAGTCACTTAACAAACCCAGGCCAAGTTGGAGCACACAGAGAGGTCACCACAGGAAGAGGATTGCACAAAAGGCAGATCCTCATGGGAGAAAGGTCCCACAGAGGAGGGCCTCATGGGAGAAGATGGGCAGCACTTCTCTGGAGCCCTAGTACCTTATCATGGTCCAGGGGCCATGGCTCAAGCACCTTATGGGAATAATATGGGGAAATCAATCAAAGAGCTACCATGAGAATCCTCAGGGGTCTAGGAGAGTAGGAACAAGGGGGCGGGGTAAGATGGGGACAGAAAAAAAAATCAAGAACAAGAGACAGAGAGAGAGGAGAGAGAGAGGGGAGAGAGAAGAGAGAGGAAAAGGGGAGAGAGGGGGAGAGAGAGGGAGAGAGAGAGGGAGAGAGAGGGAGGGAGGGAGGGAGGGAGGGAGAGAGGGGAGAGAGGAGAGAGGGGGAGAGAGGGAGGGAGGGGGAGAGAGGGAGAGAGAGGAGAGAGGGGGAGAGAGAGAGGAGAGAGAGGGAGAGAGAGAGAGGAGAGAGGGGTAGAGAGAGAGGAGAGAGGGGGAGAGAGGAGAGAGGGGGAGAGAGAGAGAGGAGAGAGGGGGAGAGAGAAAGGAGAGGGGGGGAGAGAGGGGGAGAGAGAGGAGAGAGGAGAGAGGGGGAGGGGGAGAGAGAGAGGAGAGAGGGAGAGAGAGAGGAGAGAGGGGGAGGGAGAGAGAGGAGAGAGGGGGAGAGAGAGAGGAGAGAGGGAGAGAGAGAGGGAGAGAGAGAGGGAGAGAGAGAGGGAGAGAGGAAGAGAGAGAGGGAGAGAGAGAGGAGAGAGGGGGAGAGAGAGAGAAAGGGGGGCAAAGTGATGCCAACAGGTGAGGCCCCACAGTGTGGCCGATACTAGTATCCTGTAAGGGAGTTTCTAGCTTGGTACATTTGGTACCTAGCCCTTATAGCTACCCTCTTTGGGTAGGATCCTCAGTTCTGCTGCTTCTTCGTGTTCAGAGTCAATTCAAGGCCCTGGACAGGCAGGTCCAGTAACCAGTGTAATCTCGTGGCCCCTGGGATGAGAGGAGAACACACCTCAGGGACTTTGGTTCCTGAACACAGAGTACCAAGGCTTGGGCCCATGGCCTGGATATCTCATGTTCCAGATGCCCAAGGATGTAGACATTTGTTTAGTCACAGAGGACATAGGCGGGCATCCCCTGAGGGATACGCAGGGATCCCAAGGTACTGCAGCCAGAAGTCTGCAGAAAGGGAGCATCCTCGAAAAAGGAAGGAACCCAACCAAAGGCACTTCTGGTGGGCGACCTCTCTCTTGGAGCACAGGTCCCCTCTTGGCAGTACGACTAAGACACAGAACCTCAGATGACAGAAAGAAAGGACTGCCTGGGGACCAAGAACCGAATCCTGATGTGATGGGCTTGAGTCCCCTGTGCTGGTGTCTGGAACCAGAGCCATGGCCCCTGAGCATATCCTGGGCTAGCAGCAGTGTGGCGATGACTGGGGGCAGGACAATGATTCTTTACTTGGACATTTCCAAGGCAGCTACTTGGGAGGAACCAGGTAAAAAGAACTCTGAACAGCAAGTTACATTATGTCCCCTTTCAGGTTTCACAAACTCTGTGTGTGTGATACTTCTGGAAGCCAATAACTCCACGGACAGATTGGCCCCATTAAAGACTAAAGCCCTCTTTGAGAGAGGACGCACTTGCACACCAAGGTTTGTTTTGTTTTGTTTTGACAGGAGCTTTGAATTTCAAATTCCTCAAATCCCAATGGATTATGGCGGCCTTCCGGACACGCCCCCACACACCTCCTACCCTTTGAGCTAGTTCAGACCATGGCTTTACCACCAATCCGGGTGGCACCTGCGCAGAAAAGGCTGACGCGGTTCCCTGGTGTTCACTAGGCCCTTTCTGTCTCAGGATACACCTGACCCAGGTCCTAGTCACAAACTCCAATAATCAAGGTCATCAGGGGTCAGGGAACAAAGGAACACAAAGTGCCCTGCCCTGAATTTAAGCAGGCTCCCCTAAAAAACGTGGCATCTGATTACAGACACAAAACCAAAGCAGAGGGAGAAACCTTTGTTAGGGCCCACAACCCGAAGCGGCTTTGTTCTAATCAGATTCCCTCGCCAGTATTCATCCAGATGCTCCATGTTCCCCTGGTGTTGCTGGTTTTCCTAATTCGTGGTCCTTAGCCTCCCCAGAGATAAGGTAGGAAGAGGATAGGATGACTGGTCCTCTGCAGAGATTTCTGGGGCAGCACAGACAGCTGAGGACACAGCCACACTATGCCTCTCCGCAGTGTCTGACAGGACAGGAGCTCTGGGGACACAGGGATATAAATAGCAAGGCACAGTCCCACCCAGAGATCAGCCCTGCATACCCTGTGTGTTCCGGACACACTATCTAGTCTCCCTCGTGAGGACCTCACACCCTTCAAGTTCCACTCACATCAGGACCTCAGAGCAAGCAGGAGGAGACAGGACTGTATGGCCCACCATGGACTGAAGCTGAAAACATGACCGCTGGTCCTCTACTAGATCATTAGGAAGCTGGGGGCAGAGGGAGGTCTGTGAACCGACCTATGCATCCATGCTCACGCTGGCATAACCATAACCATGCAGAGGCTGTCACACAAGTGAACGCTTATAAGCCGAGGCACAACCTCCCTGGGTACCCAACAAACCCATACCTGCCACCACCACACAGACACCAGGCCAGCATCATGTAAATCAGCCCCCTTCCACCTGGAGGCAAGAACCTGTACTCTCAAGTATTCCCAGGTGTGGGGTCTCCTCATCTCACCAGCTTTAATCAAATCTTACATGTAGAAGACACAAGACAGTCAACGGACAGATGAAGGACCGCCAAAGGACACAGGGGAGGTGGATTACGGCAAGGTAGAAGTTCATCAGGTGTTAAAGAGACTCTGGCCAGGAGAGAAGAGACCAGTGTAGCTCAAATCTTCAGAATGACTTCCAAAACTCCATCCCACAACTTCCTACTACGACACTTCTCTGTATGGGCTGCCAGTAAAGGGCCAGAAAGAGGGCATAGAGCCAGGTCATACACCCCAGGAACAGAACTGGAAATATAAAGGTAGGTACTGGACTCAAACAGAGTTCATAATACTGGACTTGTAGCGAGAGATGCTAGGAAGCCCAGGAGAACCAGGTCTCCACAATAGAGGGAGGGTAGAACTTACCCTAGCTCATTCTGTTCCCACATGGGCCCCCTTCCCATAGGAGCATATAACACCAGCCAAGGCACCAGACATGGGGTCCCTGATCACAGCTCCCATGATGTCATTCTCAGAAACATGCAAACTTCAATCAACATATATCTCCCTCCCCAGAGTGGCTCCTTCCCGATCAATCCAGGGTCCCCTCAAAAGAGAAAGTGATGTGCAGGCTAAGGTATCTTCTGCCATCAAGCAGCTATGGTCACCCAAATAAGCATACAACATTCCCACTGGCAGCTTAGAACCCACTGATGTTCCTGGAAGGAAGGACATTCAGGGCCAAAGGCTTTGACAAGAGATGTACTCCAAACCTCTTCCCAAAGCCACTAAGCACACTAGACTTCTGGAAGCTCGGTGCCATAGATGGGACACTGGGTAAGCTCTAAAAATTATCAGGTGGGGTGGGGGGACACTACCTGTACTTCTCTGTACCCTGACCACCATGGAGCTGTCTGAGGAGTCAAAACAGAGACAAATATACTAGTGAAACACACAGATACTCTGAAATGGGGCCACCCTCAAAAGGGAGAGAACTGCAGCATCCACCTAGATGGCAGGCAGGCTCATTTTTCCCACAGACTACGGGGTTCCAGCTAAGAGGACAAGAGACAGTTCCACACGCTACGCATACTTTGTCAAGCCCTGCCAGACGAGAGATTACACTTCTGGATGAGACTCTGCTCTCTGCATGAGAGAGTGGGCATAAATAAGCACAACTGCCCCCAAAGGAAAGATGTATAACCTAACTTTGAACCCACATATTATGCTGACCACCCTGAAACACTATAACCAAACATAGAAGCCCCATCCTTAAGGACCATTCTAGAACAGTATCCCATGTCTTCTGATAAATGTGATATAAACTTAGCAAGCACCCAAGTATACTATGACAGTGGAGACCGGTTTCTCCCCATCAGGGAGGAGACGCAGATGTGTGACAAAAAGTATGAGTGGAAACTCTGGACTTTTCAGAGCGTGTGTACATGTTACCACACGCATGCACATGTGCAGTTCCCAGCTATGTCAGCCAACAGGCCGAGACGCAGAGCCCTCTAGCTCACTTTCCACACAAACCATCTCAGGAGGCTGTCAACTACAGTGCTAAGGCAGGGGGGTGGATGCTGAGACTAAAAGTAGCCAGAAAATGTCAGTGGCACATCAAAAAGCAATAGGCACCATCTGGATAGTCTCCTGTGACCACTTCCAAGGCCATCTAGGCATTGGAGCACAGACACACAGACACAGGCATCTGAGGACCACACAAGCCATGGCGACCAGCTGCAATACCTTGGTGTACAGAAATAGGCTAGAAGAAGAGACTGCCTTTGGAACCTGTAGCTGGGAGACAATGGGGGGGAGGCACACAGCCTAGTGGGGCAGGCCAAGCTGAGTCACCAAGGGGTTGCAGCTACCACATCACAGTAAAGGACAGATGGACAATAAGCTCTCCTGATCCTATGCATCATCAGTGGGGTGTTCCCACCATGCCACTATCCAGACTGTAGGGCCCACAGACACAAGCCTGCTGTTTCTACTGCCTAAAAAGCAGAGGCAAGACAGGAAAATTCTAGAATAAGACAGGATAGCAGGTTTTCTGTGGTGATATCACAAGGCTACGACCTGGTGAAAACTCAAGATCTTTGTCATGTGAACGCTAATTCTTTTACCTGGTAACGACTACATAGAGAGATTCTGAAAGAAAATGTGATTTTGGGGAAAAGTATACCCCCAAAAGGGCCTCACAGTCTCTGCATGCTCTCAAGCAGTTCAGGAACAAATCTGTGTGTGAAAGACAGATGCAGGGGAAGGAAAAGACAAAGAATACTTCAACTTGGGAAAATGCCCCATGAGGAGAGGCCAAGCAATGGAGAGATTTCATTGTATTCTTACAATTTTTCTGATGTCTGGAAAGAAGTTAATACCAGGGTTAAAGAAGCCAGATGTGGTGGCCTTAATCCCAGTATTGAGGAGGCAAGGGCAGATAAAAGCTCTGTGAGTTACAAGCCAGCCTGGACTACATAATTGCCAGCCTGGACTACATAGTTGCATAGTTGTAGGCCAGCCAGGACTACATAGTAAGAACTTGTTTGGGAAATAAACAAAAGCAGGGAACACAAATGCAGCACACCCTGGTATCACAAGCTGTGAGGACAGAGAGGACCAGGGTTTGACTCAAAGCCCGACTACCCTCCAGAAGGTAGGAGACAGGGTTTCAATTCTACCTTAGATGCTCAGATGGAGCCAGCTCAAGCTCATGACCTTGAGCAAAGTCTCTGCTGCTCCCCTCCAGCTCAGCTCCCATTGCTAGTCTCCAGGGAAGAGGGGACAATAAGGAAGGACACAGAGGGCAGGAGCTATTCAGAAACCATTCCTCCAGCCTGCACCCATAGCCTGAGCATAGGAGTCACCTGCCTGGGTCTCTCACAAAGTGCAGCCATAATGCCAAACGAGCAGTCGTAGCTGGTGTCCTCAAGAAACTTATCTGACCCTTTGCCCGGGATACACAGATACAGCAACGATCGCTCATCTAAGGAAACATCACTCCCAGAGACTGATCAATACTCCCGGGAGAGGGGGGCACTAGTGTCCTGCACTAATGAGATGGCACCACACTTGGGAAGCTGAGGGACAGATGACATTCAAACCTGCTCAATGGACAACTGTACAGGATGGCCAAGCCTGCTAACGCTGGAAGACAATGTAAGGACACAAAGGCTGGGAGACTGGGGTCAATGTGACAGTCTCAACCTGACTTGCAGAGGCTGTGGTGGCTCAAACTGTGTAGCTTCTGTACCTCTGCGTTTTCATTTTATCACTTATCAAATTAATGTATGAATGCACAACACAAAAACACATACATACACATGCCCTCCCCCCAAAAAAAACTTAAAAAAACACATCATCAGAATTTCAGTAAATTCCTCCAGTTGGGGCTGCACTGAAGACTTGTATGCTTGCGATCAACCACAGCATTCTCTCTAGTCTCCAAGCCTCACACCAGTTTTGTTAAAAGACATGCCCATCATAAGTGCCCACACACATGCTCCAGAGAGCTCTGGCTGGGCAGATTCAGGGAGACTATCAACTGGGGTCACACCTGAACCAAATAAATGGGGAGTGTTTATTGGGCATTGAGAGGGAATCCAAGAGTCTTCCCTGCCGAATTCCTCCAGAGTCAAGAGATAATTAAGAAGAATCAAACACTTCCATTTGAGAAGTCTACCTGTATTTACATGAAAATACCAGGATCCATTTTATCATCTAGACGATTGTTAATTTTCAGATCTTCCCTAATGACTTTTATATCTAAATAGACTTAAATCTGAATCATACTTTGAGAGAGCATGTTACAAATTCTACACAAGGAAACCTCGATTTAAACACACACACACACACACACACACACACACAGAGAGAGAGAGAGAGAGAGCGCGCGCAAGCGAGTTCAGGAGTCACCAGGCCTTCTGCGCACACACAGAGGCTCTGACGACAGTGTTGCTGACAGAGGGAGAGGGCACTATCCCCACCCTATGCTCCCATCACCAGCATCTGCCAGGCCTTGAGCTGCACTGAGGGTTCTGGGTTATACTAGAACTGAAAAGTGTTGAGCACCAAGGCAAAGCTGCTCACCTGAGGTGTCCTCTCTCTCTCAGTCAGACTACTCATTCATAACAACTAGAAGCATCTTAGGCAGAGGACAGCTGGGTATATTGCTGCCAAGGAGGCAGAGGGATAGCATGATGAGGAATGGACACTAGGGTGGGCATCCACTGCCAGCCAAGCATATAACACAGGCTTCACCCCCAGTTGGGAGAAAACCAAGGCACTGGTACTCTGCAGGGAGAAGCCAGGCAGACAGACTCTCTCCACCTGTGGGTAAGATGTGGCCAGGTCACAAGACCACAAAGGCTAACTCTCTAACAAAGTCAGCCTTTCTTCTGCAATCGGAAGACAAACTCATTTCTGATGAATCTCCACACTTACGGATAAAAAGTGATTAACTTCCCCCATTTTCAGAAATACTTTTAAAAATCTGTCCATTTCACACCCATATGGCAATGGCCTCCCACTTCATGGCAGAACAACTAGAAAGAGCTCACTTGGAAGTCAGGGCAGGCTGAGGCCAGACCCTTCCCAGCTGAGATGCATCAACATTTAGAAAATTACAAAGCCTTGTACTCCCTCTAAATGCAAAATAGGGAGACAGAACGGCACCACTTAGAGATAACCTTGGGTCTGCAAGGGTGGGTGATGGGGACGGAGATGCAGATAAGTCCTTCTGCACCTCTTCTCACAGTGATTATCTCTACCAGCTGCTTTTGTTATTAAGAAATACGACAAAGCCTGGTGGTATTGGCACCACACACCTTTAATCCTATCACAGAGGCAGGCTGATCTTTGTGAGTTCAAGGTCAGCCTGGTCTACAGCAAGTTCCAGGAAAGCCCAATTACGTGGAGAGTCCCTAGCTCACCAAAACAAAACAAAAAAACAACAACAAACAAGAACTTAAAACCGGACTCGCTGAACATAGCCGACAATGAAGACTACTGAGAACTCAAGAACAATGGCAATGGGTTTTTGATCCAACTGCACGTACTGGCTTTGTGGGAGCCTAGGCAGTTTGGATGCTCACCTTACTAGACCTGGATGGAGGTGGGTGGTCCTTGGACTTCCCACAGGGCAGGGAACCCTGGTTGCTCTTTGGGCTGACGAGGGAGGGGGACTTGATTGGGGGAAGGGGAGGGAAATGGGAGGCAGTGGCGGGGAAGAGACAGAAATCTTAAATAAATAAACAAACAAAAAACAAAACAAAACAAAACAAAAACAAGGATCTTCAGCCATAAAACCTAAAGTAGAACAAGTGAGCTACGGGTGCACTCCTCTCCTCCCTGCAAACAACAGATAAGTGGAGACTGCTTGGCTCAGCTGTCATCTTGTGTCTGCCGCAAGCCCCCAGAGCCGGAGTCCACAGACTCACAGGGCCTGGGACATAGAAGAGAGGACCTAAGGTACTGAGGGGGCATTTTCCTTTAGAGTAGAGGGTGGTTCCTCATGGAGGATCCTCATGAAGGCATGCATGTCTGTCAAGCCTTCCAGATGAGCTGGCAACATCACATCTAAAACTAGTTCAGAGTCAACTGCAGAAACAGCAAACCTTAAAACCAAGGGAAGTCAGCCAGACTCTTAGAAAGATACAACTGCGGTTCCAAACAGGAGGTACCATGTCTCTCTTGTACCACACGCAGCTGCTTTCTGACATCTGTATCCTGTGGCCTTTAAGATGCACGTGTAAAGGTCTCAGGCAGCTCAGCAGCCCGTGACACTAGAATTCCTCAATGTCCCATTTGTCAACCAAAGCCTGTCCTGTGTAATAACTACAAGCTACCAGCTGATGCCTCAGCAGCAAAGGACCATCCCAGGGGCAGCTGCCTGAACAGAACCCAGAGAAGGACAGAATACCAGATGAGTATCCGTAAGTCTCATGTCATCTGCTGAAAACAACAACAACTACAACAAACCCAAGGCTAAAGAGGCTAACTCTGGATGAGTCAGAGAAGAGATGGGGCAGCCAACTCTCTAAGAGAGCTTCCTAGAGTGGAGACAATGTAGAGGGGGGCTTTAGACATATGTACCCAGCGATCAAGACTGGAACCACAGAGATGAATCCTGGGACAGTGAACGAAGACAAGCACTCATCCACAGAATCCTTCCTCCCCAGACACAGACCCACGCAGGGAATGTGACATGATCCCACAAAGGGAACTCTCCAGTATCCCTCACTTCACCAGGCCTGTCAGGTTATCAAAAATGAGTGTGAGAAACTATCACAGTTTAGGACTAGATATCTTCAGGACAGGATCAAGAGGACACTCTGCTCTTCCAGAGGATCAGGGTTCAATTCCCAGCACCCACAGGTGACTTACAACCATCTGTAACACCAGTTCCAAAACATCCAATACCCTCTTCTGGCTTCCATGGGTACCAGACACATGTGGTACACACACATACATGTAGGTAAAACATCAATGGAAACCCACAGAAGCCTAGGCATCAGTGGGCAGACACCCTCCAGAATCATGGCTCTTTAGTGGTAACTAGTTCCAGCACAGACTCCCAATTCTGTCATGAGGTCAGGCTGGAGTGTATCATTCCTGCCCAGCACCCAAGCCCCAGCTCCTGATCAGTCACTGCAACAACCTGTCAATCTTGGAACCCCAAGGACTTATGGGATCCATCTGATGAAACACCCTGTTGCTGACCTAGATGGTCAGGGTTTCTAGGCATCCTGTTTATGACATGAAGGGGCTTGGCCACTGTCACTGGCCCTCTCCTCACCACACAAGGTCTGGCAGTGCCCACAAACACATCTATCCTTACAGGTTGCAGCTCTTTACAGAAGAAAATCCACTCCAGGGCCTCCTGTGATAACCAATACCATTTGGTCAGTGGGCCTAGCCCAGACCACAGCCCTGGGCCCACAGAGATCACAGAGTTTTCTTACAGGCAGATCAAATGCTTCAGCAAGATGTTGTAAGCTGCATGAAACTCTGGCCAACTCTGACCTCTAACATGAAGGCTACAAGGATGGGTTTCAACTTGGAGAAAAGGCTGTACCTTGGTTTTGCACTTTGTCGTCTTATGTGGGGACCCGATGTTAGCCTATGCCAGCCAGCTATAGGCTGTCTCTGCTTTATACTCTTAGCTGAAGCCTGCCTGACGCATTTTAGAGTACACATGCACAGTTCCTGAAAAAGCCACCTAAGGCTGTGTTTGGATGTGACTCACCAATAAAAATGCAAATTTGCTACCCATCTGCAACTTAGAAGCCCTTCAAACACCCTCCCATTAAGGCCCTTGTTCTCGGGGACAGGGGGAGGATGGAAGGAGAGAGGGGAGGAAAGGAGGGAGGTGGGGGAAAAGGTATAGATCAATTAAAAAAATAAAAAATAAAATAATTAGAAAAAAAGACCCTTGTCCTCAGAGGCAACCTCAGATCCAGCTTCTCAAATATGTCTCAATGGATTCCTCTAAGGCATGCAAATGCAGCATCTCTTTTCAGCAAGCAGGTGACAAAATGCACCGTGTCTTCCTGCAGCAGCAGTCTCAAGAGTCAAGTCCCGTGGGAGGAGGGGCTACAAACTGCAGGCTTCAGGAACACTGCCCCCTTCAGAGAATCTAACTATATACGTAAGAGAGGTGTGTGCATAGGTCAGAGGTGGCCAGGGCTCTGGGCATGGGAGACAACCTCTCCATCAGACAAACATCAGGTAAGTGTGGTATTCAGCCAAGTTTCATAGGCGCAGACAAGCAGGGCCAGAGTCCCTGCTGGCCCTCAGCCCAGGATCTGCTCCTGGACAGCAAGCTGAATCCCCACTCCCAGCCTCCTCCCTGCAGAACTGTATCTTAACAGGGAGAAACCAGGCACAATCTGGCAGGCCCCCAGACCCATTCCCAGGCAGCCAGACCTTAACAGTATGACCCAGGCATGGCCTCTTCCACTGACTGTGGACAACACATTGCCCTCCTCCCACCCCCATTCTTCCTGGGGCAGGGCTCCAAGGCATCACCACCAATCCCTCAATGGCTCAAGGGAGGGGTGGAAAGCAACCTCTGAGACTCCGAGCCATAGCCCTTGGTCAGCTGAGTAGGCTAGCCAATAGAGCCCCGCTGCAAAGTCCAGCAGCCTCCTCCCTTTCCTGAAATCAATGTGTAGGCGGAAAGTCTACCCAGCTTAGCAACACTGGAGATGGGGCATGGGTCAAGAGGAACCCAGTCTGTACACAGAGGCTTGTAAGTGGAGGGAGGCAGACTTCTTAGCTGACAGCACTAGCTACTAAGCACCCACAGCAAAATGGAGACCCACCTGGTAACCAAAGGTGTCTTTTGGCCTCCTAAGGGCCAAGCCGGGAACACTGCCATAAACCCTCCCGGGTGAGTGCTCTGGGAAATGGTTATATGTGAGAATGAGTTTCAGAGTCCCAGGGCCCTGAAAGTTAAAGAATGACCACTGGCCTTGACTGCCTTCCAGATTCTCTGAGCCTTCATGCATCCTAAAATCCCAGCAACTTAGAAACCCAGGTCAGTGGGACGGCCTCCAGAGCATAGCTGCTGACAGCCAGCCACGGCCTGATTGATAGGCCCCGGGCTGACAGCCTTCGCACTCCTAACAAATTGTTGGCTGAGTGAATAACCCTTTCTAAAAAGAAAACAAAGGAAATATTGAGAAACAGCCACCCACGACAACTCCAGCCCAAGGGGGCCACTTGGGTTCTTGCAGCATTTTCCGTGCACATTCCTCCAACCCCGGCCTGCCATCTCAGGTTTCCAGGACAGGGAGGTCCAGCAGAGAGCTGTAAAGAGTCCTTCAGAAAACGGGCCCTGCCCTTTCCCACCTGCCCCAAGTCTCCTTCAACACTTTCAGGCCCCACCTAGCCTCTTTGCCACCAGGATTCGGAGGAGATGGAGTCACCACAGTGTGGGAACTTGTGAAGTTAGTGGCTTAGAAAGCTTCCTCAGCACTCGGGCCCAGCCTCACTTTCTTCCCACAAGGCTGAGGCTGCACTGATGCTGACCTGCAGGTGGGGTTCTGGCCAACAGGCGGAGGCGCACTGGCCCTGATAACACCCCCACACTGAGTGGCGTCCTAGCCTCTCAGGGCACCTGCTCCAGAGTGGCAGGCAGCCCCACTTCTTTCCATATGCTTCCATGGGAGCAGGTCCAGCTTTGAGCAGAAGCAGGCAAACCAAACGCACGAGCGAGGCCAAGGCCCAGGAGGACTGGAAGCCCCGAAGCCTTTGTTAGCACCCACATACACAACTAGCTGCCCACTCTCCTGTTCACCCCAACCCAGGAGCACCACATGTCACACAGTTCAGAAGAGCAAAGATTCTCAGAGGAACACTAAAAAGACCCATGGGAACAGAAAGCAGGTGAGACAAGGCTTCCCAAAGCATAGCCTGTTCCACCTCCTACCCTGAAATAGGCAGGGATAGCCCCAAAACAGGCCCACAAGGTCACTGGCCTTCCTTATACTCACTTACATGGTCCTTAGCAGCAGCCTGGTAGGCATCTCTCCTCCAATAGGCTTTTAAATCTGAAATTCAAACCAACCTAAAACAGGGGAGTTCTGCAGCCTGCCGTTCAAAAGGCTCTCTGCAGACAAGTGGTCAGAACCTGACACACCATAATTACACTATTTCCAACACAGTGTACACACAACATATAACTGCATGAGTGTACACACATACACATGCAGATGCACAGACATGTGTACTCATGTGCACTAATGTATATACACATGTATTCATCCATTCATAGCATACATCATGACAATCATGTGTATACTGCACTTACTGTGCATACCATGCATATCCACATGCACACAAACATCCCCATTGTTCATCTGCAAGACACCATACACAGCACACAAAGCCACAAGAAGTTAGAGCCCCAGACTCTGCCACTGAGGAAACAGACCCCAGGACATTGGGCATCTATGGGACCACAGACCTAGAAGTTACATAAGTAGTAGTTAGGCCTGGGACTTTCAATCTAAAGGACATGTCCTTCAGGAAGGCAGCTTCTGGTGACCTCACTCTCCAGCATCCCCTGTCACCCTTCCCCAGAAGGGTCATCTTCCCCAGAAGACAGAGAGCAGCATCAGAGCTGAGGAGGGGCAATGCGAGAGGCCAAGGACAAAGCAGAAGACAGGACCCGTGCCTGGATCAGCATCCCTGCAGGACACCAGTTAGACCCTCCCGGGGACAGCTTCAGTTACAAACTTGTCTGGGCTGTGGGCATGTCCCTCCATTAAATGAAAAGGGAAACCCAAGAGCCACTTGGCACTCTCTTCTCTGACCTCCAGAGTGCTCGGCCCTCCCCAGTGACCATCAGATGTTTGCTGAGCCTCCCTGAAAGCCAGGCCCGGCCTGTTGGCGCCAGAGACCCAACAGAAGGATGGAACAAAAGATGAGAGGTCACAGCCACCTTCATAAGAGACCAGGTCCTGGTGAGGAAAACTGAGGCACAAAGAAATGTTCAAGAATCATCTGCCATCTTCAGAAATGGTCACCCTAAAGAGGACACATATCTACGAAGGAGGAGACAGCCTAGGGACCCCAGCGACTGGCTGGCGGTGCCAGTCTTGCCTCCCACCTGCAGGCATCCCAGACCCCAACACACCAGCACCAGCAGCACAGGCCCTTACTTAGCAAGGACTTGATCCTACAGAAACCTCCGGAGGTTAACTGACATGCTCACCCAGCAATCCAAACCCAGGAACCCCATAACTACACACTCAGAACCCCCAAACTAGATACTCTAGACCTGCCTGTGGCCTGGCCACCATGGACATACACGTGGACAGAGAGCTGGCAGCCTCATTACCAAGGTGGGCCAGCTATTGAGCAGAAGTGGAAGGCTTATCTGCACAGCCTACCATGAAGAGCAGTTTCCCTCCTTTGCATAAAGGAAGGTGGTAACCCTGGTGGAGACTCAGTCAGTGCTCACTGGGACCTGGCACCTCGAGCCACTCACAGTCCCAAGACATCTGCCTACTCCTGAGTGTCTTTCACCCCTGACTATACAGCCTCTGGGTAAGGAAGTCTTCCCTCTGGAAGGTCCAGCCTAGCAGGAATCACACTCCAGTAGCTACTTCCAGTGCAGCTGTCACTTCAAATGACACCACCCGGCCACTTGGGAGCAATGGTTAATACTTAACAGTGAACATCAAACTTTGCCCTCTGCCTGCAAAGGCAGGGCTTGAAGTCTGGAGAGCAACGGGAACTGCAGGCAGTCCAGCCGGCTGAACTCCCTGCTGCAATATTGGGTGTCTGACCCCACATTACACCCAACCGTACGGCTGACAAGAGGGAGTTACTGTCTAAAGCACCAGAAGGCAGTGGCTCTGGTCCAACGTCACTGCCCCTCAACACTGGAGCCTAGGGCCTGCCTTGACACTCACTGGTCAGATCTAGGAGTCTGCTAAGTCTTACAACTAGCAGGCAGAGGCACTGACATCTGCACTCCATTCACTGCCAGGCAGGCAGACGGTGATAGCTCCCAAATGGTCTTTTGGATGTGGTCAAAATTCCTGCTAAGATCTGAGATGTTTGGCTGGGATGCTGAAAGCTCCTCTATGTAACAAGCTCTATGCCCTCGACAAAACCTCTCTCCTCCTCGCTGGGCACCCCCTCTTTCTGAATGTTCTTCCTGACCACACCACAAGCCACACAACTCTAAGTAAGGGACACTTGGGGCAGCCTACCAAAAGGAAAACCACCTGAAATCCATGAACGTCCGTCACAGAAGGAGAGTAACATGGTTCCTAGTGTTCTCCCACATCTGAGAACAGAAAAAAAGGTAAAACGGGGGTTCTCTCCGGGTTCAGAAGGTGATACAGCGTTTGGGTTTGTGGTTGCCTAGGTTAGCTGCAACTCAGCCAGAGTCTAACGCCCAGAGCGGCTCTGGCTGCTGTAGATTACATATACAACACCTGTGATGTACTAGAAACAGCAGGTAACGCCACAGGACCACGCCCAGCACAAACAGGTGAAGCAGTATGCTAAAGAAGCATGCCCAGCAGCCACAGTAATGCTACTCACTGCTGGCTTCTTCTAAGGGGAGCCTCTTCACACTACAGTTCATACGGACCTGTTCTGCTGGAGTTGTCTTGGCCCCTACAGCATGCACACACTTGCACACAGGGATCTACCTACCAAGCTCAAAGCCATCTTTCCTACGGAATTCCCCCAGCCACCTCAGCACCCCGTGGCTACCCTGACTCATCATCAAAAGCTAAGCTTATCCTCAGCCTAGGCCTTTCACAGGTCCTCTGAGGCTATATATATAAGGCTGCATTTCTGGAAGTCAACTGCTTGCTTGTCTCTACCACAACTGGTGTGTGGTTCACATCCATTCCTTGAACACCCACCAAGGGTCCTCATTGCTCCCCATGTCCAAAGGAATGCATGCCCGCCACTCTCCCACTGCTCCTATAGGCAACGTCAGCATCCTGTATGCATCTCCTTGATACCCAGATCTCACTCACTCTCCATCACATATTGTACCACATAACATACTAGGCTCCTGCTGTGCCAGGATGAGGCAGGGAATCCATCTGGACATGGATGCACCAGGCTCAAGAGGGACACAGCCTTAGTAAATGATCTTTCTGGATCAATGGGACTGCAATGTCCAGTTCCCAGACAGTCTTCGTCTGCTTGGCTTTAAGGGGCATGGCATTATGTTGGACCATTAGAAAACCCTGCATCACAGAAGCTGTCTGTGTCTTCAACCCCTTGGAACAGTTCAGACATTCACCCAGCAGAGTGATCAAAAGGCCTGGGCAACATTCCAGAAAAGGACATAGACCCAGGAGGTCCTCACATTAAACAAAAACAAGAAAAAGATAATGGCTGGGGAAAAGAGTCAGACTTAGCACACAGAGGTGCCTCATCACTCTTGAAGGTCACACCAGTGACACCCAAACACTTAGTAGCAGTCTGACCATAGCAAAGGACAATGCTCAATACCGTGTGACCTTCTATTGGGGAGGAACCAGAACCTCTACCCTCATGTGCACACACAGGGCATATACACATGCTCACACACATGAACATGGGCTAGGCATGATAACTGGGTGCTGACACCTGTACCACTGGTTCCTAAGGGAAGGGCTTGTTGCGTGGATACAGTTAGGAGGAGGTAGGGCACAGCCCACGACCATCTGGGTTCCCAGCAGGCACCTGCTCGGTGAGATCCTTTGTTTCCTCTAGTTGCTTTGTACAGCCTTGTCTTACAATACTGTGGATCAAACCTATGGCCCTTGGCCAGCATCCTACCACTGACCAGTAACTCCAGCACTATCTTTGGTTTGAATTCATGCTTCCCCTCCTACTCTGATTCCGCACAGGTCAGACGCTGCTGACTCTGTAAATGACCCTCAACCCCACCTTGAAGAACTCCCAACAAGACGGTATTAGGGTCCAAGCTCACATATTCAGTCCCACCTTCAAGGACTCCTGGTGAGATGGGGTGCGAGTCCACACTCCCCGGCCCGTCTGGATCTCCAGCACCCATGTAACATCCTTTCCTGACAAATCCCAGGACGAGGTGTTTAGTTCCTGTCCTAGCCTAGCAGGGCAGGGCCTGGAGTCTCATGCTCAGTCTATTTCCTCACCATGAGCCCCATGGCCAAGCGGGCAGAGTAGCCCTTCACCACCTATCAGCAGCAGCCCCGAGGGACACCCACAACACTATCCACAGCCCAGCCAGAGGTGACTCAGCCTGCCTCAGTCAGTGTATCAGCGGACAGGGTCACCTCGACAGAGGGAAGTAAGAAGTCCCCTAGGTAACTAAGATGAAATCACCACAGAGCATGAGATCACGTGGACGGAATCTGAAAGGGGACCTGCAATCAGACTGGAAGGAAGCCTGCACAGACGTCAGTTCCGACCTGGAATGGAAGGGCCACCAGTAGTGATCACCCTGCAAAAACTCCAGCAAGAACCCATTGTGGAAACTCCTTTTCTAGGGCTGAGACACCTCACCTTTCACCTTCCCTGACATGGTTTCCCATAGTCTTGAGATCTAACAGTGCTCCACCCTCTGAGGTAGGACAGGAAGTGTCCTGGCCCCATGCAGTGTCCTCTCTGCTTCTACACACTGAAAATATTCCAGCATAACACCACCAATTCACATGTCCTTTCCACTTCTAGAGGAATCTCACAATAAATATAGTCCAGATCCAACTTCTGTCCTGCAGAAAGGCTAAGGGGTGTGGTCCCTGCCCTGAGGGAACAATCCCTTTGGGAGTGGAAACCAGAAGGTGAAAAATGGAGGAAGAAAAATGTGGGTGTCACATTTTCCACACTTGCTCCTCCCCCTCCCCTTGCCCAATCAATTTTCACTCTATATGGGCTGGGAGGAAGGCTCCTCATATGGGGCTGAAGACTATTTAACTAGACACACACTATCTAGAAGATAGGGACAATTTCATTTCTGCCACTAAACAGCCAGTCCAGGCTCTGTCTGGGTCACAGAGCACTAAGGGGTGGTGTGAAGGTAAAGATGGCCACTGTATGGGCCAGGCAAAGGTCCACTTCCTACCCTCACACTATCTGCTTCCCTAGGATAGAAGCTGCATGAGACTCAAGAGGGCAGCCACATATTTACAGGCTGAAGAGCTTCCTAGACAACCCGGCCTCGCCAGACCCTCGTTCTGGTCCCAAAGACACTGGCTGTATAAGATGGGGTGGCCTACGAGGCCCCGCCAGTTCCACCGCAGCTTGGCTCTGTGTAGGCACACGAGATAAAGTCCCCCAAACTCACTTCAGCACAAGCAACACGCAGTCCACACGTGTCCAGAAAACAATACTTCCAAGGACAGGCAAGGGATCTGTACAGAAGGCAGGACAAGACAGCCGTGTACCCTGGTGACTCCTGTGGTCAGGCAAGCTGGCCCTGGCCTGCTGCCCACATACATGGTTAAGATCCACACAACAGACCTTTAGAAAACCTTCTTCCTGCCTGATCTGGACTTTCCCAACAACAACCAAGTGTGAGGGCCCTTTCCTACCACCGGGGCTGGGTTCTGAAGCTCCCGTTAGAAACAGGGCAAACCCAGCAGACTTGAGAATACAGCACATTCACCCTGTCATGGCACCGCGGGCTAAGCTTCCAAAAACATCTTCATAGAAATAACTACAAGTTCTACATGAGCCCAGCCAAGTTAAGTTCAACCTGGACCATCAAGGATCATTAAAACACATACACAGGGCTAGAGATGTGTGCTCAGAAGGTAGAATGTTTGCTAGCAAGTACCCAGCCCTGGCTCAGTAACAATCAGCAGTATATTTAAAAAATAAAAAAAGCAGGTGTGGCCACACATTACTGTAATCCAAGCAGTTGGTAGAGGCACCAGAAACAGAAGTTCAAGGTCATCTTTGTAAGGCTACGTAAGACCGTGTCTCAAAACAATTAACCAATTAAAAGTGCAGGCCTGTCCTCCTGTTAGTCTAAACATGTGCAGGCAATAAAAGACTCCTAACGGTTACCTGCCTTTCCAGAAGTTGAATCCTCAGTCTTGACCTCAGGCACCACTTAAGGGCCCTGACAGTAGAGGGGACAAAAATATAATGAATCAAAACGAAAATTACCTCCGGCTGAGACACTAATACTAGATGTCAGCAGATGTGTAGAATTGTCTGCCTCGGGGCACTGGGTACCAGGAAGGGCTGTTGGGGCTCTACCCTTGAGGTCCACTGTGATGCTGTCCACCCTCCCTCCACAGTGTTCCTGTCTGCGGGACACTGAGTCTAGGCTTTCTAGATTCTGCCTCCACCTCTGAACTGATGTTACATTTTTTGCCAGGCAACTCCTCTGAGAGATAGCATGGTTTGTCTACACAGAGAAAGCCTGAACAGTCCAGCAGCCCCTCATGGGAAGGGTCACTGAGAAGGGCAGGCGGCTAACCTGTGCTAAACCACTTCCTGGCCAGCATGTCTAGCCTGTGTCTGCAGGCTCCTAAAAGTGTGACCAGAGGAAGCACAGCTTTTCCTGCCTAAATACTGGGCGGGAAAAGTTTTGAGGTCATAAGGAAGAGACTTGCACCCTCTTTCCCTTCCAAACCCAGAGCCAGGAGCCCGATTCTCCAACCTGAGACTGTGGGGCATGCACAGGGCCAGCTGCAGCTGTGAGTCTTTGATGGGGTCTTTTCACCTCAACAGCCCAAGCAAAGGGCCTGTTAGGATCTAGGTCTAGAGAGGAGTTGAATCAGAGTAAGCAGCCAGTTCAAGGTGACTTGTCTTCAAGCAGGGAGAAGCTGGGTTCTAGGAGCTGGGATGGAGATGGATTCCCAGGCCCATCCCCACCCTGCAGAAAGTGAAAGCGCCAGAGAGAGCTCAGAATCCTGGGAACAAAGAAGAGCAAAGAGAAGCCCGCGCTCAGAGAGCGCAGCCCCCTCCCCAGGCAGACACGGGCCTCTGTCCTTCCTCTAAGATCCCAAAGGAGGTTTGGCTGGGACAAGGTCAGTGGAGGCAAATCTGGGATCACAGATCTATTAGACGACCGCCCTGGGACGGTCTGGAGCAAAGCAAAACAGGCCCAGAGAAAGTTCTGTGTCAATGGGACCACCCACCCAGGAGTCTTTACTTCGAGCTCTCCCAGGTGCCACCTAGGAACCTGGGCCTTCCCGTTTCCATAGGTACCTCCAGCAGCTCTGCAACTCCTCCCTAGTCCCGTCAGAGTTATCGGATCAAGTCGTTTCCGGTGCTCAAGCCTCAGTGCTCCAGACGAGCCTTACAGAGAGGTGGAGACCGCGCCCCCAGGGCTAATGAGCCAGGCCAACAGAGACTTAGGCTCCCCGTGCAGCCCGAACAAGACGCAGGGAAGTGAATTCTAGGGACGGGAACGAACAAGACCAACAAACCACCAGCACAAGAATCCTCTCCAAGTCCCGGGTCACTCCTCTGAGCCAGCCAAGCACCGGCTAGCCCTCCTGACCCCTTCCCATCACCCCGCTACGCGCCGCGGGCCGCTGCCACCCAACGAGACCGAGCGGCCCAGCGGCGGCGGGAGGGCCCAGTCTCTCTGCCTTTGTCCCGAGGCAGGTGCGGCCAAGCTCACCCGAGGTAGGGCAGGCAGAATCCGCACTCTCGGGGGACCCCGGTTCCTCCGTACGCTCAGCAGCCTCGTCCCCGGAGCCGTCGGTGCGCGCCTCCACCGGCACTACGGTAAAGTTCGTGGGCATGACTCCGCTAGACTTGGCTGTCCCCTGCAGCCACACGCCGCTGCTCCGGAGCTGCGGCCGGACTCGGGCGTAGGGGCGGGGTCCGCCAGGCACGCCCCGGCCACCACGTGATCTCACCTGCCCGCCCCCACGGCCCAGGAAAAGTTTGCCCGGGGCGGGGCCGGGCGGCTTCCCAAGTGACCCCGCCCCCTCAAGGCTCCGCCCTCCCGCATCTCCGCCCCTGTAGGCCATAGTCCCTGGGTTACCCCTCCGGAACACTGTACCCCTCAAAAATTCCGCTCCCACAAACCCAGTCCCTAGAGGCCACCGCCGAATAAACTTTACGCAGAAGCAGACCTCCCGCAGCACCGGAGACTCCAGTTCCACCCGCAGAACTGCGTCTCCCCCTCCACATCCCTGTTCACAACACAGACTCCTTGCCCTTAGTTTCAGTTCTCCCATTCTCCCCTAACTCCCATGGGGCTCTTCTCCCACCGCTCCACAGATCATGGTCCCTTTCTCTCAGCCTGTCTGCAGCTCAGCGTCCCTACAACGCCGGTAATGTGGGGTGGAGCCCTCACCAGGTCAGGCTGCTAACCTAGTCCAGGGACTGGTCTATGGCTAGCCATGGACGCTGTCCTTTAGGGCTTTGTGCACCCTGAGGTTAATTCCACCCAAGAGATCACTGGCCTCTGGGACGGGTTTAGCCTGCCAAGCCCCAGCCTCTTTGTACCTGCTGGCAAGAGAGTCCCACGACCCAACCTGGGAAAGCCTTGCCGCCCAACCTCGGAGAATGGTGCTTCCTTCCTTGAGTTTGGTTCCAAGGGAATATGGTAACTTCCCAGGGTAATAACAGGAAGCTTTGAGCAAAGGGTTCCAGAATACAAACACGGAGGAAGTCACAGTTCTTCCTTTCAGGACCTTGTTCTCAATGAAAGACTCGTGAAAAACTGTCAGCAATGAAATACTCGTCAGGGAAGAAGTGAACTAAAATGTTAGGGGCAAACTTGGGGTATCGCTCAGTAGGCTAGGGTTCCCCACCATTTCAGAGACCCTGCTTATCATTCCCAACTCACCTCACAAAAGCCATAGCCTCCAGGTGCAACAAATCACCCAAGACAGTTTTAGATGGTCAAACAGAAACACCGGCTGCTACTCACAACATGTGGAACCGTGCCAGTCAGGACGGCCAGGCCCAGTTCAACCAGGTACAAGGTCTGGAAGGCAGCTGACACCCCAGTGACCAGACAGGGACACAGGAGCTAAAGGACTTTGCATATACTACCAATGAGAATAAAACATTTCTAAACCAGCTCAGAAAAGCCATTTCTGTGAAAACCCAACTGTGCCCAGCATGGCTGCTTTCTACCCTCTACCAGGAAGGCTCTTCTGGTCAGGAGCTTGAAGGAAGCATGGCTCACTCAGGAATGACCCCTTAGACAGTTAACTCCAGCTCCTATAGAGGGTGGGATGCAACTTGCTGGGTCCACACTGCCACCCCACCTCCCTCCAGGAGCTATCCATAGCAGAGAGGGGCTAGCACCTGTTTCCCCAGATCAGCTGGACCTCAACAGTGACCTCAGAACATCCTGGGGGTTGTGTTGTTGAAAGATGGGGAGGCATTGCTGGGAGGGGGACAAAAGCATCCACTCAGTTAAGAACAATCCCTTGAGGGCAAGCTCTCAACCTCCCAAAAACGGTTTCAGGGAGTTCAGCACTGAAAATTAAGTGATGCCCTCTCTGAACAGTGACACTATTAGGCTCATCCCCAAAGTGAGCACAAAACGGTCACCTGGAAAGATTAGAACCCTTCTGGAGTTGAGCAGATCCAGGTACAAGGACCCCTCATAGCAGTGGGTCAGGAAAAAACTCTGCCGGCTCCAGAAGCCCTCCTGGGGACCCTCTCAACCTCAGCTCCCCACAAGTGACCCTTCTCCAGACAGGCAACCAAACCACTTGATACTCAGGCCCCCCATCACCCTGCCCTCCCCCCACAATTTTTTTTAAGAGAGGGTCTCATAGCCCAGGTTGGTCTCAAATTTCAGTATATAGCCAAAGATTCCTTTAGATTTCTAATCATCTTGCCTCTACCTCTCAAGTGCCGCACACCGCGCTCCCTGTGTCTGCGCTCTATGCGCTAGAACCCAGTTTGCAAGCTTTGGGCAAGGGGCTGGAGGTTGAAGACACAGACGCAGAGACAGACCGACACGCAGACCTTTAAACACCGATACCAAAAGCCCCCGGAATGCTCTCTTTATTGTGTTCAGGGGCAGATTATATAGAGATAGCCACGCTCCAGCCAAACCCACCAGAAACCACTCTCCTGCCATCAGGAACTCCTGAAGGTCTCGTGCTCAGAGCAGCTGTAGGCACTCAGATCAGGGGAAAACAAGTTGTTTACAAGAAATTCAGGATCTGGGGTCTCTCTGCTCCCAACATCAAGTGCTGGGATTACACGCACGTGCAGACATGCCCAGCTATAGTTCATTTTTCAAATGTGTCTCTCAGCCCCATCTCCTGTGGCTGACTGGTCACACATCAAGGTCTATCACTGTACCCACAAGCTGAAGAACTCAGACAACACTGAGCATTGCACCCAGTGAAACCAAGGAGGAGCATGGAGGGACCCACTCATGTATGTTGGGAGGTCAAGGGGCGAGGGGGCATCTGCTAAGCTTGTCTGACCCACAGAAGGAAGAGCCCACAGAATGGGACAGAGCAGCCTATGGGGGTGTTTTCATTCCCACTAAATAGAGACAGAAGATTTCCATCAGCCCAGTGTGGAGAGTCTCAGGACCAATGCAGCACCAAGTACTTTAAGTGGTTCACAGTGAACCAGTGGGCCAGCTACCAGACCTTCCGGGAGCTCTAAGGGGTGTTCTGCTGATTTCAAAGACTATAAAAAGGAAATGTATCTGTGCTTTATAACTGCTTCAGACAGGACAC